>JAVTVY010011455.1:0-51599 GCA_036873755.1 Hanleya hanleyi
TTTCCAATAATAGAGAAGAAAAGCAACTCCAAGTAGCTAGGGATGACAATTTCATTCTGTATATTTCGCTATTAGTTTTAGCATCTTCAGCAGTGAACAAAGTTACAAACAGCTCCATACGCACAGTATATATATACACAAGGCATAATGTGATCTTAGCCAATACACAATTATGAATAGGTGAGTCAGTAAATTATGTCAGTCAGTTTGGATGGATATTAAAATGCTGTCATTTTTTCAGAAATTAACCCGACAGCGATCTACAAATGGTGTGATTCAGGTGATACAATACACACTGTAATTGATGAAAACAATACATAATCTGCTTATTTGGCAAGAACTAAGTAAACTGTACACAAATGAATAAAGTATTGTGATATAGTGGGTATTTACCTACATTGAATATTTCTACATGTCATGAAGTTTGGATAAGGACTGTCATTTTAAGATAATATAGGTATAATTTACTTGGCAATTCACATCAGAATTGATGAAAACCTACAAATGTTGTAACTCGCATGTTTCATAATTCATGTAATTGTAGTATATTCCCATGCGAGTTACAACATTTGTAGAGTGTGTATTGTATCACCTGAATCACACCATTTGTAGATCACTGTCAGGTTATCGCTTAACATTTAACAATTTCTGAAAATGACAGCATTTTAATATCTGTCCAACGTGATATAATTTACTGGCTTACCTATTCATAATTGTGTATTGGCTAAGATCACATTATGCCTGTGCATATGAAGCTGTTTGTAACTTTGTTCACTGCTGAAGATCCTATAACTAATAGCAAAATATACAGAATAAAATTGTGATTTCTACTCGGAGTTGCTTTTCTTTTCTATAATTGAAGTAAAATGGTGTGTTCTTGTGCATTTTGACAGAATATTTAGACTTTGAAGATGTGTAATGATGCCCCAAATGAACTGAATTTTCCGTGTCATCTGTTTGTCTGTCTCCCTGTCTGCTCATCTTTCTTGTTATACCACACATGCAGCTGGTGATGGATCAGAAGCCTAATGAAATTGACTGACCTTCACCTGTTTTATCGAGGTTAAATTTAGCATTAGCAATAATTTTTAAAGGAGTGAAGATAGGCTCTCCAAATTTATAATACTTGTGCAATTGGTGACTGAGTTGACAATCTATTTTCTCGGGTTATATACTGTATATTATGATATAACATGAAATAGCTAGGCATTCTAAATTGATACCACATATGCAACTGATGATGGACCTGAAGTCTATGAAAATGACTGACATTGACCTATTTTCTCAAGGTCAAAAACTGTATGTAAAGTCACATGTTAACTGCCAAGATCCACTTCAAATCTAACTTGTCATTATTTTGTTGTGGCTGTGGTTTTTCTTCCAGAACAATTTAGCGAATTTTGCATGTGTTCCAACAGCCTCATGCTTCAACAGTAACTTAAACCATGCTGTATCGGCTGAGCTGTTGAAACACCCTCTATTTCCTAGCTCTGACAAACTGCATCACTGTCGAAATATGGGTACCCGGTACCAAGACAGAGTGATAGATCACACAGCCAGTGAAGGTTCCCAATTTGAATGTCGTTATTGCCTATTTTACAACAACAACAATTCGCTGACTTACAGTGAAAAATTATAGTGAAAGGTATCTGTTTTTTGTTGTTTGGCATTTTTATTTGCTGGCATTGTTTCAGATAGAATACAACAGCCTAATTCATACAATCAGGAATAAAAAGGGGGTTAAAATCTTTATGTTCAAACTTTTGTAGGAAATATAGAAGTGGCAATTTGAAATTTTATTTTTATTCGATTTTTTAATGTCGGTGGGCCCATGAAACACAAAATAAAGTTGGTGTTGCCTCGCACTGGATTTCGACCATTGATGAAGAAATCCCTTCTCAGAGGCACTTCTACAAGGGATGATTCCTGATTGCTCATCCTCCAGGGGTATGTGCCCCACCCTCTGTCCCATCCTAAAAACAATTGCCACCCCTCATAGGGGGTGTGCCCAAATTGGGGAGATCTAAAGCCCTGCGAGTACCAAATTATGTGTTACAAAATTATCTGGGGAAATGCTCTTCGCCCGTGTTTCACACGAGCTTTAATTGTAGATGCTGTCACTTCAATAGCTTATGATGATGAGCTAACTTGTGACACTACAGGTTTGAATGTTTATTGGTTGGGAAAAATATATATCACAATTCAGTTGGTTGTTGCTGCACACCTCTGCCAATCAACTGACAGAACAAGCAATTCCATTTTCTCTTTGGTCCTATTGTGCAAGCCTCTCATGATAGATTCATGAGAAATCAAAGCCATTCATTTCCACCATACACCTACCAGTACCCGACTGCTTGTGATCTACCCTGATATTCAGTGATGCAACAGAATCATAACATGTACACCGTGCAAATAAACCTGCCAGGAACAAAGTGACCCGCTCTCTACAACATAGGCTCTGATGATCCACTTAAATTCAGGATCAGGAGTCTGAGATTGAGGGGACGTAACTCCACGTTGTTATGTTGGTTATTACACTCATCCTGATAGTCTGAGGAATTACTCCTGGGTTAACGTTTAACAATAGTCCTGGGGGTTTGGGCCCCAACTGTGCCATGATATTTTAACAGCTACCTCTGAGGGTAAACATATCTTCATAGGTGTATACACATGTATTTTCATGGTCCAAACAGAAGTCCCCTAACATCAATAGGTAACCTCTTGTAACTGTAATTACCAAATATCACAGACTGTCCAATCAGAAGTTGTCTTAGTAATAATCCAATCAGAAGTCCTTAGTAAACAGATTTTGTCCAATCAGTGAGCAGAGATTGATGGCACTCGGCTCATTTCTCCATAATCCATATTATGGCTTTTTCTTGTGAATACATTTTGTCCAGTGAGTGGACAGAGATTGTTGTATCTCAGTCCATTTCTCCATTCTGCCCTTTCTCTAAGGTTTCATGAAGGCGTGTTAGTCGGGCAGTCATGGTCGTGGGATCATTCCCTGGCTGACTGCGACACATCAGTCTGAGAAGCTGAGTATATTCAGTCTCTGTGAATTGTGCTCCTTTCTCTGTGATGTCATTAATGATCTCCTACAAAGGGATAATGAAAACTTAGAACAAAGGAATGATTGAATGAAAAGGGAGAACGGTCAGGAGTAATTTAAAATGGTTCAGCAATATGAAGATATAGACATTATTTCCATTAATTATCTTTGAATTTTTATGAACTTCAGAACCAGTTGCGATATGATACAATAACTGTACAACTACTAAAGCTCTTGTATATCAATATAATTGGCATTCCCATGCCTTATTCAAATGACCTTCTTCCTATTCTTTCACTTCACAAGATTTTGGCCACCCAATAATGTTCACAGCTTTTATTTACAGAAAAGTTTGTTGTTTATTTTCTTTGCTGTTGACCTCTCAGCCCAGGGAAGTCTGACTACAAAAGCTAGTTTGAACTCCAGTGCGATTAAAATGAGACCCAACAGCCGCTTGGGTCTGAAGTAAAGCCTATGTGCTGGATGTCCACATATAGGTGGCCTGTTTCATCCCTGAAGGAAGGAACTGTTTATTGTCACCAATATTGTAGACAGACTGACATTGTTTTGATAACTGTCCGGAGCAATCTACATCAAACTGTTATAAAGAGATTCAACAACATCCGTGAGACTAGAGGAGTTCTGCCTACATCAAAGAAACGGGATTTTCCTCCTTACACCGAGACCATCAAAAACAAAACATTTAAATATTGATTATTGTGAGCGGGGTTTGAAGCTTGACGTGATTGGTCGACTCAGTCTCTTTGACCGCTGTCACATTTCAATTTAGAGGGCAGCGGACACAAACCAGATGGGCTTCTTTTTAGACCTTATTGCTCAGTGACAATTAGGTCTAATTTTATTCAGACTGGTTTAAACTCTGTCCTTCAATTTCTATATTGAATGATCATTGAGTAACTTACATCTTGACTGCTGTAGACAAGTTCATAGAACTGTCTGGCATGATCCAGGTCCGCTTCTCGTGATTGAGTGATGTTGGTCAAGTTTTGCTGGATGGCAAATATGTTACGACACCTATTATAAATGAAACAGTCCAGAATTATACTCCACATGTAAATAAGTTTCTAAATTAAATTGGAGTTTGAAATAATTTTAATTTGGACTCATTAATTGAGCTCTAAGCTAATCAGAATTACTGTAAGCTACTAACGTAATTTAATAATTTACAGACGATCTTGTTTCATGCAAGAGCAATATAAAGCTTTGAGCCTTTGCTAGTATACTAGCCAATGCCACAATTTGATCCACTGCATTGAGTTCGTATTGTAGAAATAATCTTGCTATTCCGAGACACTAAAGTGGTGCATCCAACAAATACACCCCCCCCCCCCAACTTGTACCACTAAATTTGATTGGTCCTTATCTGTGAGTCGCAGAGTTTGCCAGTTAGAACTGATTCAATAGAATTAATCGTAGTTGAGAGGGCAGGGCGAGAAGGCCAAAGAAATACGATACACATATTCTAGTTACCTTGTCTATTGGTTTCAGAGGGTAATAGAGCTGAGGCATGACTACAGTACGCATTCGACCAAAACGTTAAAATACAATATCACTTTCTTTAGCTAACATCTTTGTACAGCAACTTGATTATCAACAGGTTAAATTTGTGAACAGTAATGCTTGAAATGGGATGAGCTTTCATTTATGTTATCTAGACCTCCCACTGGGGCTCGTGCACTTGTATAACCAATACATACATTTTTTTAACTCCATTTTCGTTGATTTTCTTCAGAAACTGCATACTGTTGATAAGGATGGATGCCACTAAAAATCCCAAACCCTCGAATATATAACTGAAATGAAAAGGATTCATCAAGTTAGTTTGAAAATATTCATAGATTGCCAAGAGACCAAGTTTAGTGTCATTCGTGTTATTAGCTATCGATCTGACTCAACTGCGGGTGTGCCGTCTGTTATGGCATTGACTAAGTTGCTTCCCATTTCCCCATCTGTGACCATTAGTATAAAACAAACTGGACTGTGTAAAGATATGGTTTTCTAATGGTAGAGCTAGTATCACTGAAGATTAAGATGAAGCTGATCAGTGTTCATCAGTATCAGGTTTCCAAATGGAGTTTTATAATAACAACATTGCATCATGGGATATCTTCCAGTTTTGAAGAACTTCATTGGTCAAATTCAATTTTCAAATGATAATCAGGCATTTTGATTGGCTGTGGGGAGAAGTGGAAGAAAATCCATCCAATCCGGGAGTTTTTGTAAAGGTTCCAATAATTTACTTCAACTAATTCAGTGCCATGATTACCTGAACTTTCTGGGCTGTAGACTTTGAGTGAGGACCTCCTCCACAATGGATAAGTCCTTGTTCAATTTTAACACATTGGAATCTGGGTCCAAATCATCAATAGCACCAGCGTAATTGGACTGGAATGAACAAAACAATGACATGAGAAACAGTTCTCCACACACTGTCCCATGAGAAACAGTTCCCCACACACTGTCCCATGAGAAACAGCTCCCCACACACTGTCCCATACTAAAATCGAGACTATTTCTGTTCAGTCTTTCATTTGGTGGAATAGAATTAATCTCTAGCTTCACAGGCACTTTTCTGAAAACAAAATAAATATTTTTTATTTATATTTTTCTTTCGCACAGACCAAATCTGTCCATCTTTTCTGGCGAACAATGCAGTAGTTTAATACAATTTGCATGAAACCAACACTGTTCTTTGAGTTTACTTGAAGAGTCAGTGCCAACAATACTATTTCCTGCAAATAAAACGGCATCAAATAACTCTTTGACTCAATGTTGAAGAACATTATTTTGGCCAAACTTTTAGAGAGAAATGTGTAAAAACGAAAGAAAAAAAAATTGACATATAAATACCCTATTTCTTCTCATTTTTCCAACAGCAGTTTTAGATTTAGAAGTAGAAAAAAATCCATCTTTTTGTCAACTGGGACTAAATTCCGTGGCATGGATATGTTATTTATACCAGCAACTGAAAAGATAGCTGGTGTAATTTGTATAACGTTTGCAGGATTTCTCTCCACAGTACCCCAAATTTAAGTTTTGCTGTTTGAATATTAAGAAGAGTCAGCGATTGAGTTTAATTTAATGTTGCTTTCAACAATCAACAATCTTTCAGTCATATCACGATGTTTGGGTCCTATTACTTTTCACACCTGGGACCCCAAGGGTTTGTTCTATCCCTGTCTTACCCCTGGGAGCCTGATGGATGCCCCAGTTAGTTGCCTCTTATGACAAGCTGTCTGAGAATCTGAGGCCCTTAAATTCTTACCATGACCTGTCAATCTCCATATTTAGGGATAATTATATAGAAATGAAAATCCACTTGATCAGAAAATTTACCATTAAATATTTAAGTTTCTTGATTGATTAATGATCCCGGTGGTACTGTCATCTTCCAGATGTAAGTTTATTTCAGATGAGATCTAGTTTCAAATAAGAAAATACAGAAGCTAAGTTGTGTACAATGCTGGTCTGAGAGTTCAACTAGCCAATCAAAAACACAGAGAGATCAGCCAAATCTTATCAGCCAAACAGTTCTTATCAACAAACTAAATACAAAGATATTTAATTTTTCAAACGTGAATGTTCGTGAGCATTTGATTCCAAAAAACAAACATTGATGATTTGTTTTCAAACAAACGACCATTAGCAGTATTGTTGTTGTTGTAAAAAGGTGAAGAGTAATTTATTAATCAATTGGGTTTTTTTGGTCTGTCGAATCCCCCAAATGTGCTGCAGTTGATTAATTCTGATTACTTCAAGTTGTTGCGATACAGAGCAGTTTGGATAATCTTGAACTTTTAATCTCCATCAAAGGCTACAACGCTTGGTGAACTGACACTGCGAAAAATGCCAGGTTGTTTTTTCGCCCTCGGTAAGTGACTGAAGGCAAGGTCAATCGACATGGCATAAGCGGAGATAGATAACCTTGTTTGAAGGTTGATCAGGATGATCATTACATCGGCCTTTAGGTTGAGTTGCCTATAATTGAAATAGGTTAAAAAAACTCTGATTGGCTGAATGTTCTCCCAGTTTCTCTCCATGGATCAATGCTATTTGATCAACTGGTTTAAACAATTTGAATCATCCAATATCCCGAGGTGCAATTGGAGTTTTTTCAACAATCAAATGCTCCTGGCTACCGAGCCATCCCTGTATAATATACTCACCTGTTTGGCTACAGGTAACAGGTAGTAGAAGCAGTGAACTCTGACCTCTAGATGAAGTAACAAGAGACACATCTCGGCCAAATCCTGGAAATCTCGGGCCACACTCTTCAGTGATCTGATCGAAAGACAACAGACAAATACAACTTCTTAGACAAAAGATAAGTATATAAACATTATGGCAGGTGAAGGCATTTTCACATATACATGTATCACGCTGGCACTAATATAACTTCTGTTTTTGCCAAATTGTCCTAAAACCTGATGACCTAGGCCCCCTACATCCATGACAATAAAATCCCACTTCTATCTCTTGATGCAATGCAGGCCCCCAACATCCATGACAATTAAATGGCTGGTGGGGATATTATACAATTCAATTAGCCTGTCACCTCCCTCATGTAACATGACATCAACTTTATTGCCAGCGCCAGATCCCTCGACTGGCACAGTCTGAAGAGCAAGCTTTAATTTGGTGTATCGGGTTACATATAGGACTTGCGGCACGTACTTTGCCCGTACTTTGCGTTGACAATGACAATTTGATTGGTTTCATGTTACATAAGCGATGTTAGATTTCTGGATAAGTGTTCACGTGTCATGCAGATAACTGAATACACAATTGATCACTTGACTCAGAGCAAGATATAATACGTTATCAGGGTTTGGGACCACTGCATCTCAAATTACGAACTGCTATCAAGAAGACAGGAAGACGGCTTTCCAATGGGGTTTGTGTATCCCAACCACTTCTGTATCATCCATTTGGTTGTCAGGGACAATGATACAACTGTTAATTCCGATGTCGACCTGACAGGTTCATGCTAAAGTCGGACTCATTTGGGATTTCAAGACCATGAGAATTTATAATGAGTACATGGAACTTGATTGATGTATCCAGACAAGTCTGGCACAATACATCAGGGGTGCATCCTACAGCAGAGTTTCAGAGCTGTATGATTTGGTAAGCAGTGACCTCACTGGCTGATCCAGATTTGTGATCAGCTATTTGGTTGGTTCATCTCAAGTCAGATATCTGTTATTGAAATGCCTGTATGAATGGGGACCATTAAGAGCAGTTTTCTGTCGGACCCAAGCAGCTGGAACCGTAATCATACTCTCCATGTGACACTGGAAGACTGGTGTATCAGCTGATCTCCCGAGTATCAAAATAAAGCACCACTGCCCCAAACAGAACAATGCCCATTCACTGCTTGGATCTGACAAACTACTGTGAATGATGATCCCCATAGTAAAAGCAATTATTTGCAATTGAACTATCATTTATGTTTGGCTGTACTGATTGTAGACACGTGCATCACGGCTTGCTTTTCCACGGGAATCCAATTTCTGTCAGCACTCCCGCAAAATCATGAAAATAGATATTAGCAATCTGTAGAAATGATAGCTTTGGATTCTCATGGATTCCTGCAAAGGTTGATTACATCAATCGATTTGGATTCCCATAAATTTCAATGAAAAGCAAGATCTGGATATGTATATGATAATGACATAGCATGGCTGTAAATAGTGAAGTAAATTCATACTCACTGTAAAGTATTTTCTGACACCGGGGGAATTTCCTAGAGACAGAAATGGTAGACACAAATGATGAATATAGACAATAAGTAATACATGTATATACAGCTCAACCCAAAGGCACGTACTCAATTAAATTTATGGTGGATTTAACATAAAGAGGTTGTCGTCAAGGGGAACGGATAATGAAAAACAAGGAAATGCAGATGTACGGACAGATGTACATGATGACAATCCATTTTATTCTATAATTTGGGCAGTGGTCGACTTCATTAAATGTCACAAAGTGACAAAAAGGTGTACAAAAAAAATCTGTTCCACATCCAGAACAGCGTACTCACAAAAATGGTTTGATCAGAAGGTGGCACTAGCCCAACTGATGAACTCGATGACAGACTGGCCGCAAACGCCCTCAGTCTCCCCGACATCCATTCCTGTAGACAGGTGAAGATTAAAATACTAGCAGCCTTAGTATATGTGTTTACTAAATAGAGTGCATTGTATACCTCTACTGTCAAATATACCGCTCTGATTGCATTGAAGTATAAAAGCGCAGCACAGCTTTTGTATGCATGGCTGTCGGCTGTCATCTGTTACTAAATGGAGCAGAGTGGACTCAATACTTCACAATTGAAACAAGACGTGCTGTGTGCTACTGTGAAATTGTTGAGTTGTTCATTCAGCTATAAGATATACAGGATGCATTTTCTATTTCTCAAATGCAAATTATATGCTTCCTGTGTCGATCATTACTGATGACTTGTTGCGCATGCATGCCATATGATTTTTGGTACAATGCAGTCAGAGGGTGTTACACCAACAGTTTAGACACACTCTGACAATAGGAGAATGGGAAGATAGGTCACTGATAAAGGATCACAGACTCTTCTGTGAATGTGTTAAAAAGTTCAACCAAATATGAGAGATGACACAGCAACTGAGTGGAGGGAAGTTTCCTATGTAACAAAGACACTGATGTGACCTTAATGTTACGATATCTCATGTACATGTAGTTTAGCTGCAGTTCTTGTGCATCTGTCATGTCTGTGGGTTGAGTGTCTCCTGAGAAGACCATGATGTTGTTTCACAGTTTTCACATGTTGCGACAGAAATCCAGAAGTGGTTTGCGATGCGTCGGTATGAGTGTTTCACACTCATGTTGTTGTAACTTCCAAAAACAAAAGTTTGGGCTTTATACTGCTCGCAAATCGATGGAATATACATGTACCTCACTGGCAACAATAAAAGAATTCCAGGTATTTTTAGTTCACGAAACAACTGGAATAAGTGTGAAGGTTTGAGAGGGGTGCACATTCTCGCAAGTTTAAGATCAAACGCAAGAAGATTTGTGTACAAGAAAGTTTTGTGAAACACTCTGTTCATTTGCGAATATTCATCTGAAGGGTTTGTGACCGACTTCCACATGAAGACTGTGAAACAAGGCTCTGATCTCTTCAAGTTCGACTCATTAGTGGGAATGTTAACAACTTCCATCAACATAATGTGACCTTACCAGACTCTCATGTAAGTTAGCCACAGTCCTCATTTGTGTGATATCAGTAATGATCTCATTCTGTGGTATGAGTGTCTCCTGCGAGGAGAGGTTACTTATCAACATCACACACTCTTTGTTGTTCAGGGTTCTCATCTCCTCCTCAGAACAGACGGTACGGTTCAACTCCTGTCCCTCTGTCGGCTGAAGGCTCTTCCAGCTCGGCAATGATCTACATTGCAAACAGAACAGGGCATTACTGACATTAATATCTATAACATACAAGCCTGTCAAACTCCTTCAAATTCAAATTCTTACATTTAAAAAATTTGAATTGAAATTTCAGTCTGGAGGTTTTATCCTTCAACTGTCAGATAATCTGGACAGACAGCCAGCAGATAGACTGACGAAGGTGGAATTATAATTGCTCACATATTTTGATACAGAAAGCCAATAATCTCAAGGATTAATATTTCTCAACTCTCCTCATAAATAGGCACAATCTATACATGGCACCGTTGACAGCTGAAATGACCACTATTCACCATCTACCACCAGCCTGTTAAACGTACCTGAGGAACCTGTTGATATCTTCATCCTTGGCCCACATAGCACTAGTGATTCTCTTCTCATCAGCCTCTAGCTGTACAATACCTATGTTGTAGGAGACAAAACAATCACACACTGTATGTATGTCAACACGAACCTAAGGTACTCCCTCTAATAATTCAATCTCCCTATCAAAATTCAACCACCCACAATATTGGGACGAAATTCAATCGAATATTAGTTTGATCACTCTCTGAAATCATTAAAGTAACTAAGAAATAAAGGATTATCTGCATGATTTTAGACATTTTGTCAATGTCTTGTTGTAATAAACTTGATCACCGCCACATTTTATGGTGGGAAATTTCACTTCCTGTGACTGAATTATTAGGCATGTGAGAGGGATTACCTTATGCATGTGAGAGGAAGGTGTTCAAACACATACCCCATTAAGCACGTTAAATGGATATGAATCGCAGCTCCTGCCTTGAAACTGGTTGCCAATTAATTATCAAGAGCAAGGTATCATGCAGACAAAAGTGACTTGACCTTGACCGTTGACTCTCTGAAGCCAGATCTCATGACAACTGGTGGAGCATGGATTTTCACATCTTCGTACATGTACCAAATCAAACTCGCCTTGGCCAAAGGTGACATGGTTTCTCCTCAAGATATGGCATGGGGATGTCATAGCTCTATTAATTTTCACAGTCTGCATCAGAGACACAACATTTGATTGACTTTTCAAAGGAAATATACATTCCATGTTTGCAAAGCAATACAAGCCCTGCTTGTCGAATTTGGTGCTCAAAGGAAAACCTCACCGCTTACATGTAGAAGGGTCGTCCACTGTTTGGAGAATTGATGTCATTCAGTAGGTCAAGGGAAATGATGTAAAATGTGTGTAGTATTTGACTTGATATGTGAAGATGAGATTTTTATAGAAAATCCAAGTGCAAAGCAGCATGTTCACACTGTTCATGTTTATCGATCTGAATATCTGTCCGAGTTCAGTTTGACATAATGAACTCACCTCTATAAGCAGCGTGACAGGTCTCACGGTAATCTTGGAGTATCTTACAGATCATATTCAGGAACTGATCAGCATAGTCTGGCAGGTCCTCCATCAACCCATGTAACTTCTGCATGTTCTTATCCACTGTCACAGTGCTCTGCAAACACAATCACAGATTTTGATTGGATGCTGCACCAGTGCTGAACTGACCAATGAGAGTTAAGGAAGATTTATAATTGTAGATCAACTAGCATTCTAATTGGTCTCTCAACATGTGCTGACCAATGAATGTTATTCGATGAATGGGTTATTCAATCACAGGGTCAATCACTGTGTAGACCAATGATCAAGTGTTGAGGATTTTTTTAATTTAAGACTTATTGCTTGGTCAAATCAGTAACGACAATGTGTATTCCTTAAGCAACACAAACAAAAAATCAAAATTGGTACAAAGAAAGTTTCTGTGAAAATATCAAACTATTCCAGCTGGGTGCAGAGATACTGCATCCCAAAGACTTTTCTGTTACGAATTCATACAAAATGTCAGGAAAGTCAAGCACTCTGATTGGTCAGACTAATGGCCAATGGATACGGATAGAAGACGAGCATTGTGATTGGTTATCCAAACCTGCAGTAATGGTCTTGTCACACCGAGCTCTTTCTGGATCTTCTGATCAATGGTATTCCTCAGGGCATCAAAACCTTATCAAACAATCAATTAAATCAATCAATCAATTAAACAATCCAAACAAAACTTTACAGGACAAATGTAACAAGATAAACTTATAATAATATAAATTCTTTGGGACTGTTTCTTTAAAACAGAATCTAGGATAATGATATTTTCATTCCATACAAGTTTGTCAGCAGTTAAAAACAATTCACTTCTAATAGATAATAATGTTTCAAAAAAAAACTCAAACAATTTTACTTTACAACAGATTTATTACAGTTCAACAAATCGGATATTTATTTAAACTTCAGTAAATGGAAGTGAAGGCATGTACTTTTTCTTAAATGTGAGAAAGTATTCAAAATTCAGCATCAACCATTCCTATGAACATATCAAAATAATGCGGAGAAGAAGAGTTAAAGCTCATCAATGATTTGCACAATCCTGTTAACATGAAAAAGTGAGACTGACTGCTTGAAAAGCCTGTTAATATGTAATTCTCATATACTTTCAAGCAAGCAAAGTCTGTCAGTAGATGGCCCATGGTTAGAGAGATAAGCCCAATTCAGAGAGGCAAGATATGAGATAACGATCACAATCAAATCGCTTTGGAAAATGGCTTTTATGTCCACAACAGTTAAAGAGAGTAAGAATGAACCAAGGCCTAAAAAAATAAATGATGTGTTTCCGAGAACAGCTCATAAAAATCCAGGTTGGTAGGAAGGGAAAAACAATTTTTTGTCACCTTTCAACCTGGTAGAAATTGAAGACATAGGTCAATGGTACAAACCAAGTGATAAGCAGAAAATATAATGAACAAAACTGATGTTCAGTATAATAATACAGTCTCTTTTCAGTCTTCTGTACTTTAATTGACTCCTTGACTAGTGCCCTAATGACATATGGCAATAGATGTGTGTTCTGTTTCGTTTTTGTTTTTTTAATCCAATAAAATTTTCTGAGGAAGACACAATTTTTTTTCGGGTATGTCGGGTTATCGGAAACACACAATTTTTGTTTGTTGGGCCTTAGCTAATATGAAGCAGCATTCCGATGGTGAATTCAGTCAGTCCATGAGCTATAGATATGATAAAGAGAGAGATTTGTGGGGTTACTTGTATTAGTCACATCAAAGAAGTGACCAAACCATTGCTAAACAGAAAAAGAAATACAAGTCATTATCAATTCGGGTTTATGTAAAAACAATAACGAAAGAACAAGAGGATTTGAAATAAATCAAAATAGAGAATTAATCATGCAATTGTGGTCAATCTTTGGAGCCTGAATCTCAACATTAGCATATTCAGATTATATTGTGACATGATAGACAGGATAGATATTCGATACATTCAGATATCTGAGTTAAATGAACCATTACCAAGCCTACCATAACAACTGTACAATTAAAATCCTGATACACAAAACTAAAGAGGTATCATCTTCATGTAAGGGAATTTGCTCTTTTAACATGTTCTTTTTAATATTCTGCATCAAATAGGAAAATTATAAAGAGCATGGCAGAGAAGATTTTACTTCAAGAACTCATTCAGCCAGACTAAGAAAGGTTAATTAGGCAAAATATTATGTGACAATACTACTATCACGAAATAAGCAGGAAATCCACAGGATTCAGCCATATTAGAACCAGGCAAAGATTGTATGGGAGATAATCTGATCATTCAATCAGGGCAACTGAAATATGCTATCATGAAATCAGGGATGACCAAATTTGGCAAAATGAATTTACTGTATTTCCTTGATATCAGGAGGTAAATTAAATTCATTGAAAAGACTGATTGAAATTGACCATATACATGTATTTGGAAGTGATTGAATTTAATCAATCAATTGATTGAATAATTAGGTAGTTCACCCTAACCTACAAACAGCCAAAGCATGCATGCCAGGCTTTATAATACATGTCATTGATTTGGTTAAACCAATCCAGGTGAAAGTCTAGCTATTATTCAAAGTAAACGAAGCTGGAACTAATTAGTACAGCTAAATGTATGCTGGTTATAGATTCACCATAGCTAGAGAAAGGTAAAATGTTGGATTTCGAATTGTAGGTATTTTATGGATTATCACAGAGCTATACTGCATATCAGATAGTATTGCAATCAATGGCACATTATATGGAGCATGTGGAATTGGTACAAACTTAATTTCTATTGTCAGCCAGTGAGTGAGTGATTAGAATTTTAACAACGCTTTCAATTTTCAGTCGTATCATGGTGACCCAGACATATTATCCTGACATCAGACCAACCAGTCCTTGATCTATCCTCTTCATGCTGAGCTGCAGCACCAAGTGAGGAAGATACAATTTCCATTGGTATGGTATGAATCGGTCCAGGATCAAACCTGAGACCTGACACTTGTGATGTGAGCGCTGTATGACAAGGTCACAACTCACCACAGTCATGACGCTCGGGAGGAGAGTAATCTATCACAAGGCCATCACAGCAAGGTGTTTCTGGTAATAGTTTGCACATCTAGATTTAGCCAAGCTTTGTGAACTATTTGTCTGAGCTACTAGCCATGTTAGAATTAAGCCATAATACTCAGAAGAAAAATAGACCGGCTGATATTTTAATCCTAAGTTCATCCTATAGAAAAATTTAAAATATAAAATCATTTATTTCAACTTGTGCCACTGAGAGCTGACGAAAATGGGATTGGTTCGGATATTAATGGGTTAAATGTCAATTAGTTGAAATGGCAAGGTCAGCGAGGTTTATAATTATGTAACTATTGAAGAACAACATTGCATATGAAAATAACAGAATGAGCAGTAAGAAATTACTATAATGAAAATCAGGGCCTAGCAGTTTGGTCACCATAATATAGATCTTTGAAGAAAAACTGATCAAATTAACACGAATCTAATGGAGAGCTTGCATGATACCCACTATCCAATCAGATTCTGTGAATTGGCAATTCTGGTTTATCTTCTGGTCCTATTATGCAAGCTTTATATTGTCTTGACATGTTCGAAGACTGATTCGCAATAGCAAATGGAACTAAATATAAGTGTCAAGTCCAGCCTTCAATACAGAATTTCGACATCCACAAAGATTGGACAATAATTGTTTCGATTTTTCACTCTCAGGCTGATTTTTGGGTATTACATATTTACCATTTTAAGTCGTGACAGAAATATACTTTTTTAATTAGAATACTTAATTACATTTACTCTTTTTGATGAGAAAAAAAGTGAGAAAAAACACTGATACATCATCGAAGGTAATGGTGACAGCTGATAGACCCTGATCGTCATGGTTACACTAATGGGTTGAGTCAAAATTACCTGAATTACGAGGGTTTCCTAAGAGGGAATAAATATAAATACACGAAGAAATAAAATACAGACAACCAAAAACATAGCCAGATTTCAGTAAACATGCAAAATGGATTCCAAACTACAAATAACTGATTCTATAAACTAAATGATCCAGCAACGGTGGTGAAACTACAAAGTGCATACGTACTGACATCTGAATGATGAAATAAATAATAGGGAGTAGGATGGTGAAAATCTAACACGCACTAGTTCTTACACTATGAATTCAAACACAATGTGTATATCAAACCAATCCTACATACATTATCAGCTGGTATGTATATCGTCAAACAAGAAATGAGCTGGTGTTAGAAATTGGGCTTTCTATCACATTTCTTATATTTATGGATATTCACTAAAGTGAAATGAAAGTTGTATTTCTGATAGATCTGTTTCATAGAAGACACCCTGTTCTTCTGATGTCGTACAAAAATCGGGAATGACCATGTTTTTTCCAGTTTTCATTTTCCACTTGTCTGTATCCTCTTGACAGGTAGTTTACTGTACTTTTTGTCATGTACGGTAATTCCTGTAATAAATCGATCACCGGAAGTGACATTTGAGGTGGTGCAAATGTAAAACAGAGGGGTGATCTCCGATAGGGTAATCGATTTATTAGAGGAATTACTGTATAATTCTTCCCTATGCATTCCCTTTGGATATCACTCAAATGGATTCAGCACTGGTGTTAGGCTATGGCGGTCAACGTCAACAATCACCATAGCATTATAGTACTGATCACTATATAGCACCTGGTGTCACAAGAAATCCCAATTCCTATCACTACCTCATCACAAAATTATGCACACCACTGTCACACTGGCTTGCGACGGTGTGATGTTAAATATATGATCCATATGACATGATTCATCACACAAGACTTTCGACAACTGTAATCTGGGCTGAGTTCAACTTGTCCCTGTGGGCAATGAAACTTTTACACTACTGACAAACTAAGTTTTTGACAAAAATTCTATTGTTGTACTCCTCCATATAACGTAGTTTATTCCATTACAAAATACCAAAATGTTGATACATGTATGTGTTAAAGTGGATCCCCATTGTACACTGGAATCCATCTCATTTTCTTCATACTCAGTTTAATAGTTCTTAATTTAGTATAGATACCAGATATTGAGTAACATTTGGGAGTTCCGTTAAGATTTTTGAATATATTTACTCTAAAAATATTTGGCCATTTTGCTCATTTTCCCTACTGTTCCAGTTACTATTATTATCACGTTTACATCAGTTGCTATTTGAATGGGACAAATCCATGTCATTTTCTCAGAATCTCCATACTTGGTGTATATGCTCGAAATTCAATATCGATTCAAAATTCAG
The DNA here is from genome assembly GCA_036873755.1 of Hanleya hanleyi. Taxonomy (NCBI): domain Eukaryota; kingdom Metazoa; phylum Mollusca; class Polyplacophora; order Lepidopleurida; family Hanleyidae; genus Hanleya; species Hanleya hanleyi. The sequence goes on from JAVTVY010011455.1 coordinate 17,192, forward strand.
AATAATAATTGAGGGATCCCTCATAACTATTGATTCTGTAATGCATGAAGATACTGAATAATCTACAACTAGTCGCAAGTTCATGAATTGAGCATCATGTCAAAAAGTATGGTAGCCCAAGCAACAGACCTGAAAGATAGAAGGAAACTGAAATAATCCAATGATTGCACCTAGATATGGATTTGCATGCAGAGAAAATAACATCCACTGGGGACTACAATGTAAATAATCTGCCATACAGTAGAAGAGGCTCTAGAGTACACAATAGAAAATAGATCATCGTACATTATCATGCTAAGGATTCACTCATGACCTTGATACAACATGTGGTTACAGATGTCATTTCCATGTGATATAAACACTTTTTAACAACTCTGACAGAAAGGATTCTTCATCTATCCCTCAGATATTCGTGGAGAATGAATGAGTGAGTGACGGAGTGAGTGAATAGGATTTAACCTCGCTTTCAACATTATTTAGTCATATCGCGATGAACCAAACAAGCACCATGCAGCTAAGTTGCGTTTTATGGAGAATGATCAGGGAAACTGGGAAAACAATTCAATTTTCCAGTGCAATAATAACACCTTCAAAAGTTTCCTCAGCAGATTTTATAAGATTTTCTAAACATGCTATTAAAAAGAGATGATAGGAATTCTGGAAAATTTCCCTGCTGGCTTCCATTCACACTCTGAAAATCTGCCAAATTTATTCAGTATTTAATCCAAATGGAGGTATCCCACTCCAGGAACCACTTTTCTGCCCATTCATTAGTCATGAGATGATAATATTAGTCCTGTGCTCAATACAGTATCCTGATGATCCCGTGAGTTATTCAAGTGACCAATCACAAAAATGTTTCCAAATGACCAATCACAGTAATTTTATGAACTAACCAATCACAACAATATTTCAAGTGACCAATCACAACAATGTTACAGAGTGACCAATCGGCACAAGCAGACTAATAAAAATATCTCCCTATTAATTAGTCCACATACAAGCAGAGAGTAGAAGAAGGTGACATGCACTGTTATACGAAATTTTCAGCCACTTGTCAAATGTGATGCACTGGGATTAAAAATCCACCAACTAATTTTTCGCTATGTCACAGTCTTCAGAATAAGACTTGACTCAATGGTAAATAAAGACTACCAGAAGCCAAATGACTACACAGAAATGCAAACCAAGATAAATACGAGAAGAACTGATAGACAAACACACAGACAGACAGACTTACTACCATCTTCTTCATCTTCTGTTATGTTCATGTCAAAGGCCATAGTAGAGATATCAGTAAAATTAGTACAGATTAAAACTGAACATGCTGAATGAGTATATTTGCTCAGACAATCCCAGATATTGGATTGCTGATTGTCGGCCTACATGTACACACTTTCCAAGTATCTCAATGATCTTCACTGTTGTCAACTATTCTTCATTTATCTGCTGCGAGCATACCCATTCAAATATTCATTACAAATACCCCAATGAGATAAATATTTAATAGTAAAACTATTGAAATAGCCCGAAATTAGGACAGAGAGAGACAGCGTGGTCAGTCTCCTTGAAAACGAGACTCGGAGACTCCCCCTCACTCACCCCCCCACCACAAACTTCTAGAAAACACCGTACTAAAACTGTAAACAAACAACTTGCTCAATTTCTCAAAAAAACAATGCCTTCTAAATGCAAAGATGCAATACTTGGCAAAGATCCCATTTCATTCAATACAGGTCACACATAGCAATTTCATAGCAAATACACTACAATTACCATCTTGTCTCTATAATAATTTTTTTTTTTTTTTCTTTTTATTCAGGGCAAACAACATTGTATACAATACATCATCACATTTAGGATCAGTGTACCATTCATGGTGGCGATGGCATGCTCTACAGTATTTACGACTATGTTCATGCATTGGTTAGGCACCACTTCTTATCTTCATGTAAATTAAACAAGACTTATTCATAACGGTGATCTCTTCGTTCAAAAGGAGATAATTATTTAGCGAGTATTCCCCACTTCAGCCATCTTTTTTCAAAGCTTTCAAATTTACATTCAATATAATAGCTTACCCTTTCTATCCTGTAATAACTGATGACTATTTCCCTAAAGCCTTCGATATACGGTGTCTGTTTCTTCAGTTTACATTGGTAAATAAATTTCTTAGCCAATAGAAATATAGTGTTCATAGCTTTATCCCCACTATAAATGTCACCAAATATTACAAATTTTTCTGACAAATTGACTGGCGACATTGTCGCACCCTCTATCCATTCAGATAGTTTTAACCAGAATTGTTGACTTACTGGACACATGTATAGAAGGTGTTCTAATGTTTCTGACTCTTGTTGACAAAAATCACATTTATCATCGGTTCTAATACCAATTTTATTGAGATAAACATTCGTGCCAAGAAAACGATTTGTAATTCGGTATTGAAACCACTGTAATTGTGTGTCTTTCTTGCAGATAAATGACAGTGCATGAATTTTTCTCCAGTCTTCTTTAGTGATTAAATATTTGATTTCCCATTTTTTTTCTGCTGTCGGTTTCGTGGACTTTATTTTTAACAAAATAGGATAGAATGGTCTCTATAATAATGATATCTAATTTTGATAATCATATCCACTTCTGCTCTTGGGTCATTTCCATCACTATATGATTTTACATGATCCACTCTAGCTATTAGTTCTTGTGCAGTGCCCCTGAGTGCTTGATCAATCAAAGATGTAACTGAAAAGTAGCTAGCCTGTGACTGGTCTCTGTATGGCATTGCATAATCATGAGCTGGGGTCAACGGACATGACCTTTAAAGTGATCGTAAACCCTCAAGTAAAGTTTCCATCAAATGAAAGACCATTGAAAACTGTGTGGAAAAATATTTATTGTAATTTTTTATGATTTTATTACACAGAGTAAACTGCAAATAAAGCATGGTATTCTATGGTGGTCTGTTGCAATCATATTTAGGTCCAGTGACGTCACACTCCCTTAATACATATATTTCAAATTTTGTAGGCACTTTCCAATGCTGGATTCAAGCTTATGGTGTGTATACTTCGCATTTTAACACACTCACTGTTCCAATATGCATGTTTCACCAAAATCGGAGAAATTAAATGCAATATTCAAATTGACTTGACACTTATGAGTTACCATCTCCCAGAATTTGGTGAAACATGCACATTGGAACAGTGAGTCTGTGTTGAAACTCAAAGTATACACACCTTAAGCTTTAATCAAGCATTGAAAAGTGCATACAAAGTTTGAAATATATGTATTAAGGCAGTGTGACGTCACTGGACCTAAGTATGATTGCAACAGACCACCATAGAATGCCATGCTTTATCTGCAGTTTACTCTGTGTAATAAAATCGTAAAAAATTACAATAAATATTTTCTCACACAGTTTGCAATGGTCTTTCATTTGATGGAAACTTTACTTGAGGGTTTACGATCACTTTAAGATCCAAGAGCACCAAAATTGAACAGGGCCATAAATTATAAATTCCCACAATAGATGATTTACAATGCATAAAAAATCACCTTGCTAACTGTACCATTTCAGGGGTTTTTCTAGACACTTTTTTCATCGTGGTAACCACGATGAAAAACAATTACAAATTGAGTTTTTGCAAAATTTTGTAAATTGAGTTTTATTGCCGAAAATTGAGTTTTCTAAAATTTTGAGAATTTACTCGCCGAAGGCGCGCGAAAAAATGAGTTTCTACGAAATAAATTGAGTTTCTGAGAAATCTAAACTGAGTTTCGTCGTCTGTTATCCCGTCCCCCTCCCCCAAAACCCCCGCGAGAAAGAAGAAAAAAAACGTGTGACCAGCCACGCCACTCGAGTCGAGATAAGCACTCAGGATTTGTAACTGATGTGCAGACAGATAACTTGTGTACCTTTATTATTCAATCGTATAGCTCCGATAAGGACGTCTGGTCTTGAACTGTTCTCATTTCAGTCGTATAGGTCCGATAAAGACATTGTCCTGAACGTTTCTCATTTCAAAGCAAATTGTTTGGCGACGTTTTCGACGATCGAACTAGTCCGCCATTTTGATATTTCAAAGTTACGTCCCCTCTTTTTTAGTCCACTCGGGAACCACTGCTGTCATACTGCTGTGGCTTATGAGTCTGGTCTCCGAGACACGCTGTCTGTCAATCTCCGTGTTTTTCGGTTAGTTCGGAACCAAGACAACGGGCAAGCATTTTCTCTCTCAGTCAACATTTCACTTGGATGCGTGTGACGTTGAAAGACGTTTCCCCAGAAACAAGAAACGAACAAAACAGACATTCCCCAAAATACAGCTGATGTACCATTTGGGAATAAATACACAAAGTGAGCAATGCAGATTGGTGTAAAAACAAAAGATCCACAGTCTCTCCTGCGCAACTGGGGATCTACATGTGGGCATATATGCTATAACATACAAAATATACGTTTTTATGAATAATTTTGTTTCTGCCCGATGGAAATTTCTGAAACCCCAGTATGTTTTGTAAACAAGTCCCACACCACATACTACAAAATAGGGTGCATATTGAGTTTAATTTGCAATTTTTGGCCATTTATCTGCGTTTACCAAGCAGCATTGTATTTTTTTCGTGAAATCCACAAAACTTCACAACCACCATTGTTTTATTTTTTACGTCTCTTATTAACATTTTTATTGCCATTTATTTCTTCATTTCTTTCCTGTCACTTACAAATACCCAGACACTTACAATACTCAACCACCAACTTTGTCAAGGATTGGTTAACTCATGGAAATGGACAAGGGACAATTTTTATTTCTTGACTATACGTATAGATTTTTTAAACTAAAATAAGCTATTTGTAGGCAAAATATTTTCACTTTTGACCTATCACAATCCAGAGCTAAAGTACTCTCCCCCACCCCCAAAATAATCGACCAAATAGAACTTCCCGAGATAACTTGGATCTTAAAACTCTCTTGTTTTATTCGCGCTCATTCGCGAATGTATTTATTGTAAGTTTCCCACATTCAGGAGGGTATTCTCACTGTATACTTAGCAAACAAACTTGTATGCAGCTATGTATGACACGCAACTTTGCTTGATGAGCTTCATAACATTACTGACATGTTCATTCACGATGAAAAATTGTTGCGAATTTATTTATTGTAAGTGTCCTACTAAAAAGATAAAAAAATTGAGTTTCCAGACTGCATGCGATGAAAAACCCGAAAAAATTGAGTTTTGTTGTTTATTTTGCGCGCCGTAGGCGCGCCGAAAAATTGAGTTCTTCATTTTTTGGAAATTGAGTTATATAAAGGAAAAGTGTCTAAAATAACCCCTGCATTTGTGGTAAATGAAGTAATTCAAATGTAACTTGTGTGGGCGGGAGGGGCTGAAATATTCTGGATTTCCCCATATGCTCTGTAGAGTACATTAAATATGGGGGAGGTGGACATCAAAACAATCTGGAGTTCAAAACTTCCATCTGTAGATGTACTGCTAAAGAATGGCAATACAATCAATCATCTTTGAATAGGCATAATTCCTCATATACATTGTTACAGTTGAAACAGTATGCACATATCTGGTTCATGAGGATGAACAAATACAACATTATGACAAACAGGTATCTCTTAATAAAAAATAGAACTCCTGGACATATTTCCTAATTTTCTGTAATATATCATAAACTGTATGAGAAGCCTACCTTTAGTGGCTGTATCAATACTAGTGGAGACCTGGAAATGGACCTGTCCCAAAAACACATTCTTCACAAAGTCTGTCACAAAGATCTGCAGACTGGAGGACCTGCAAATCAAAACAGTAACAAACTACATTGTAGTTATTAATTAATATTAATTGGATATTAAATAATTATTTACCTTCTTTCAGATACATTTTTTGTTCAGGTGTTGGAAAAAGATTGCAAAAGGTGGTGATGATAATATATGATTAGATGTTTGTACATGGAAGAGAAATGTCTGTAGAAACGAAAAAAAGAATGAATACATGTACATACCCTGTTGTACAATTCATAGCACTCTCTATTTCTTTGATAAAGCTCTGCAAAGGGTTAAATATGGCTGAAATAACAAGAACGGAGTTTGTTTATTTCATTTTTATGATCAGTCAATCACATATGTTGAATATACCCTATGTTAATCTTTGATCATATTTATTGTCTTAGATCACCTCTAGAGACCTCAAAGCTATTCTGATGAAGTCTGAAGATCATTTGTCCAAAACTGTGGCCACAGGTCATGTTCAATTCAATTCAATTCAATTCAATATACTTTATTTAACGAGGGTAAAAATACAGTTAGTACAACGACTAATCTACCCTGTGGCCCTCATAATATTTATGTACAAAAGGGATAGAATATATACAAGATAGTGCAAGCAAGACGAAGTCCAGACAAACAAATACATATATATGGTTACTAAAATTATCTGATGATGTAGAGCAATCGTGTCTAGTGAGAATAGGTTTTCTCACTGTCGTACCAGTTGGTCTCAGACCACTAAAAAAAATAGTCCTGATCCGTTAACCCCTCTAGCCAACATCTGCCAGAGAAGTGAATTGTTTTCAACATTTTTTTCAGTCTCTGATGAGGCGAATAATTGAAGGTCAGTGGTAGGTGATTGGAATATGATATGTGTTTGGTTTCGCTGTGAGTTTAACTCAAGGCCTAATACGGTGTTGCTGAGAGGGACAATTTGCGTGCCTGTGCACCGTTTTCTGAAAGCAGAGAAAAACTCCCAAATTATGACGTCATTTGTACGAGCATGCATAACTCAAAATTTCGATGGGCGACCCCCATCAAGAAGTTTGTCGGGTTGTAGCACTTGAACTAAAGTACTTCTTGCCGAAATATGGAAGTCTAGACTTAATTAGGGAATCAGCGAGATGCAATTACGTTAACATTGCCGCCAATGTAAATCTTTTAGTGGTCCGAGCCCAGTTTAGACATTAACTGGGTATAATGCAGGGAAGACCACTGGTACTCTATCATGGACATTTGTTATGCGTGGTCTCTCTTGTTAGAGGGTGCTTACTGCTCAATCATGCCAATAGCCAATGAGAATAGCTCCTGGGCTTGATGATGAAGAGGAGAAGAAGACTGATTTGGGTTGGAACGGACGTGACGGATGACTTTTCCCAGGGAATAACCAGCAGGTAGGCCTGCCTGTTGTAGCTGTAATTACCATAAGAGCATGAACCATACAGCTAGAGCAGATGCCCCGGATCAGACTAGAACTCTTATATTTGATTGGAATGCATATATGTGAAGTTTCAATATCAGTAAACCGTGACGATATGCTCAAGGTCATTTCTCACCAAGAAATCAAAGAGGAATAATCAGTCTATCGGCTAACGTACAATAAATGCTCTTCGTGTGTCTACATCACACAAGCAGCCATAGCTGGGGTCGTAGAAACATGCCATGCTGCGATCTACATCTGAACTGCCATGGATGGTTGTCTAGCCAAGGAGTGGCAAGAAATGCATTGTGATTGAATAATTCATCTTGTGTCGGTAAGGCGACACCAAATTTTTTTTTGTTTTGTTTCATGGGCAGATTTTATATTTTTTCAAGATTGGAGCGATAATAAAAATAATTATAAATACTACACATTTTAAGTTCACCCCTTCTTTTCTGCAGGGTGATGAGTTTCCACTCGTCTGATCCAGTTTTATTTTTGTTTTTATTAACCCCTCCAATCTTGGAAAAAAATTAAATCCACCCGTGAACCAAAAGGTAAACTTGATGTGGCCTTAGCACCAGTATCACATGTATGTGAGTTCTTGTTTACCTGTGATGTTATTAGCACCTGGTTTACACACAAACTGAGGTTTGCCAATATCCATCATCAACAGACTTCCTCCAATGATATCATCCTGAAACGGGGAACAATCCTTAGGATAGGCTTTTATTCTTGAATAAAATTACATCAAACACACTGTGGTTCCCACCCTTTGAGGTGATCAAATTTCAAACAGTTTTGACACCCAAATGTGATTTCCAAAGATTTCCAAAACTCACTGAATTGATTGAATTTTTTCATTAAAGCATATTTGTATGCATGGTACAGACAAAAGCAATTACCTTCATTTTGTATTCAGACAGGACAAACTTTCATGATTTCATTTCAGAAACTAAGGAATGATTGTGTGCTCCAAAGATTGAATGACCATGATTCTAACAACAAAATGTACCATATTAACTCATTCACTACCGAGCTTCGTTTCTGGCCTCAGTACCAGTAGCTCCACAGCTGAGTTTCAATGCGTGCAGTGCACGAACATCCATCACAGAAACTGTCGACCAAAAGTTCATTTCAAAAATATTTTGTTTATGAAAGTGAATAAAATTTGAAACTTTATATCTCCATGAAATACACAAAATCAGAAATTGTGTTTGTGTTTATATTTTTATAATTATACATGAAATTATGCATGCAAACTTCATGAAAACATGTTTTTATCTGTTTGAAAAAATGCTTCAACAAAAATAACATCGAAATTGTCATGGTCTGGTTTCAGATGTACGTAATCTCTGGCTGGTAAAATTTATAGCTGATTGTAGTATACATTCCCTGGATAAAGATGATAATTTCCATAATTTATTTCATCCACATATTACTTATAAATTAAAGTTTTGATCTGGTAGAAATTTTCGTTGATAGTGATGATATTACGCGCAAAATAATGAAGTAGAAGGTTTTTTTTCTCGTCTGATTCAATCGCGTCCATGCTCCGTTTCCCTGCACCGATTTCAATGAATGACGTACCATTGTAAAGCCCATTCATTCAGCTTTCTTCTCGTAGTAAAATCACCGTCGGATGGCAAGTGAAACGAAAGATTTGATTGGATTGAAAAAGGATGTTCAGAAACGATCTTTCTGATAAGCCCGCTGCTTTGGGCAAGTGGATTGGATAAGAGCGTTCATGTGACAAGGCGAGCCAATCGGGTTGCGTCATTCACCGCGGGTTTCGTTTGGAGAAATCAAAACAGAAAAGATGGAGCGAAATTCTGACAAGTTGGTGTCGGACAATAGCAGAATATTTGGGAAATAAATTTACCAAACGTATACGATCGTAGGAATTCTCAACAATGGATATATACCTGTACCTTGACAGAAAATTTGACAGAAAATATCTCGTGAATTCGTCAGATTTCTCAAGGAATCGGATGCCACTTCAAGGTATTTGAATATTTGCAAATGTCGGCCAAAACTGCGCGATTTTCTCACAGATCTCTTCTCGGAATATAGTTTTATTTCGTTATATTTTTCATTCAATACGAAAATGCTTTATATATAATCGGATAGATAGCGATCTTATCTTCCGATATATGTATGGTTTACGTGATATTTCTTCCTGAATAGACCAGGAAAATAAGAATTCCAACAGCAGTGTATACGGCCGACTTCATTTGGAAATTTTCGTGATTTTATTTTTTATCTGCGTTTTCAAACAACGATCTTGAAATAATTTTTCTGTTAGTCAAATCCAAATTTCGGAAATTGTTACGTGAGAAAATAAGCTTCGTAAACATATAGGCCTTTAATTACATTTGACAATGCTTAGATATGAAAATTCTATTTTCCCACGACAGTTATGTTTTGCGCCATATCCGCGGGTTTAGACGTTCCCAGGGAAGCACAGCTGCAGTCTGGCGACGGCCTTAGCCGCTGCGGGTAGCGAATGAGTTAATAAAACATAATCAAAATTTCATCACCAAATTTGGAGCTACATGACCTAATGAGTTCCCAACCATTCCCATACATTGGAAACTGAAACTAAACATTTTTTTCTCCCTGAATCATTTTCCAAACCTGATAGAATCTTGAGATGAAATTTATGCTGGTCTCCCAAATCCTGTCACCTATCATGCTTAATATCTAAACATATCGTACAGTAATCTTTTGAATGATTTGCCATCCATATCAATGCAAAATCCTGTTGGAAGAGACAAATGGAAAGCATGGTCATAGCACTTACTGGATCGTAATGTCTTTGTTCTCGTAGATAGTTGTTCATACTTATAGCATGGGATGACGCATCAAATCGAAACATAGCCAACTGGGGAAAAACACAATAGATATTTATTATAGTTCATGTTGGTCATTTATGGCCATATAGGACAAATTATGTATATACACACATCTTGAATAATCATAAAATCTTTTGAAATATGCCAACATGATGAACTCAAATTAATATCATAAATATCAGTTCGGTTCAAGGAATCATCTCAATTCAGGGCTCCCACATTGGCCACTTAATACTCTAGTCACCCCCACACACACTCAAACATCACCTTGTGTACATTTGAGCTTGGGTAGCTCAGGAGTGTTCTGTAATAACTCTCCCTATGCTTACACATGAGGATGAACATGTTCCTACGAAGTAGGCTCTCCTTTGCAAATTGTCCAATAGTGATTGAGTCCATCCGAATCCTTTCGTCAGCAAAATAAGGAGAACCGTTGACAGTAGAACCTTGATTTTTGGCATGAAGGAGCATTAAGGGACTCTTACCAGCAAGTTCTAAGCTGGCCTACTTTCGATAAAGACTTGGGCTGTGCCCATCTAAATATAGGCAAGATTTCAACTTCGGGCATGGGGGATTTCCAAGAGTTCAGTTCGCGCGTCGGAGTTCTGATGCCTACCCTCCTTCGTAGGCTCCAAATATAAGTTGTCAAAAATTGCTCAATGTAAATATGGCAATCCTATATGGAGACAGCATACTCAAAAAAAAAAAGATCAGCCAGGACCTAATGGAAGAGCAATAACAACTGTTTTATCATGTTTCTGTCAATTTTATATGTTCAGCATATTTCCCCATAAACAAGCATGGGAAGAGATTTGATGGGGACCACTCAGGACTGCCCTAACTGACATAACTTAGACAAGTGAATGGGGTTTCAGGCACTCTTGATTTGAGGTGAGCTGTCCTATGCTTTAAGCTAGACCACTCGTCTCAAATCAGAATGCCTGGGGATTTTTTAGTGTGTGGTGATCATTAGAATGTGAAATGGCAATTGTAGGTTACAAAGCATTCAATGGCATTACCGCATGGTATGGAGCAATACACCGTGAGGGTAAGACCACTTTTTCTGATCCCAACCACCCATATATCATTTATCCTATCTCCCTAATGTTAAGTGAGTGAGTGAATAGAATTTAACGTCGCTTTCAACAATATTTCAGCTAGCCCAGTTGTGTTCCTGCTACTTCAAAGAAGAAATCTTTGAAGCAGCATGGAATCAGACACCCTTCATCCACCCTATAAAACACTGAGGACAGCACACAAGACACAGACAGAACGCTTACATGGTGCAATAAAGAAAGGTGATATTACAGTGCTAGGCATCACATTTTCAAGTTCCTGTTGCTTCTCAGCAAAACGCATTGAAGCAACAGGAACCTGAACCCACCCCCATGTTAAATGACTGTAAACCACTCACCATGCATATACCATAGAACTGAACAGTCTCCCCCTCATCCCCTGTATTTTTTCCTGTAACAGCTAGCCCTCACAGACAACATTCAAACCTGGCAAGGCTATTCTGTACACTCCAGAGAATGCAGCATGCATATCAAGTTTGACACATTCAGGTACAAAACAAAAAACAAACCTTTTTGGGTCTGGTGGGTCTTTTCTTGGTGAAGTAGGTGGCAATATCCTGACTAGGTTCATCAAAGTTACTGGGTGTTTGCTGGGACGTGGCTGCTGTGTTCCTTATGTCCAGGTAATCTCCCAATAATAACTGAAGCTGGAGATGGGGGAAATGGAGATAAAAAGATCAATGCAAATGACCAATATAGTTTTCTCAACATGATCAATACAATACGTCAACACAAATAATCAGTACACATAGGTGAGTGAGTCAATCTGATTTAATGTCACTTTCAACAATATTTCAGTCATATCAATCATGATGTTTAGGTCCTACTCTTTTTCACACCAGGAAACCCCATTGGTAGGGTCCTATTCCTTTTAACACACGGGACCCCCTCTTCCTTTTCACAACCGGGAACCCCACAGGTGCCCCAGCTAGTCGCCTCTTACAACCAGCTCTTTGAGGGGCTGAGACCTATTTTTACCATGACCTGGAGTACAAGTGTGCACAACTACATCCCAGGTCAACCCCGGAAGCTTCACAGGGCTCAGTACACATGGAACTGATTTCATTTTTCCCTTCAATTTCGTACCATACAACCAGCCAGTAAACCTTCTGAAGAGTTTCCACCTAATTCTTATTCTCAACAAGTTCTAGGTCTCCTCAGTAGTGGGTCTTCAGTCTTTCAAGTTAACTTTGATGCTCAATTTCGACTTCTGAGTTTCGACTTCTCAGAAGAAAAAAGTATCAAGAGCTCAGCCTCGAGTCTCTCAATAATTGTTGGACTAACACCCGCAGACTGTCGTCACAAAAGCCAAAGGTATCTCACTATCAGACAAATTAACCTGGACACGCATAGGCATGTTTGTCTCTTCTAGTACTTCCAGGGTTCCTACCCTTTGTGAAAGACAAAATTCCAGGATTTTTCAGGTCCATACAACCTTTAACTGAATTTTTCTGGACATTTTTTCACACCTTTTACCATGTTTCATTCTGGAAATTCAACAATGTACATTTAGAATGAAATGAATATGTATTTCAACTATCCCATTTCATACAGATCTGACTAGATCGAAGAATAACTTCAGTTTCTTATAAAGAAATTCCAGTAATTACGGCAGGTATTTTTGGGGGGGGGGGGGAGGGAGAGATGACAATAAAATTCAAGGACTTTTCCAGGACTCTTTACATATATCGCCAGAATTTGATGGTTTCCAGGTCTTTGGATTTATCTTCTCCAAATTCAAGGAAATCAAAGAAATTCAGGATCTGCACACACCCTGTACATCACCTCTCAGTGGGCTGCACTGGTCAACCGAATGAGACACCTCAGTACATCCAGTGCCAGAATAATGACACTGTGCTGTCAGTAGCTAGCCAGAGTCATATATGGACATGTATTGAGTCTGAAAGGTAAGCATGTTGTCCACAGGAAACAATCTAAAGTCACAAGAGTGAGTGGTAAAATATACACCTACCACAGCCTGTATCTTGGACCATACATCAGCCATGTCATACAGCTGTATTAACTGATCCGTCTTGGCAGCTCCCATTTTCTAATGTGAAAATAAAAAATAAAAGAAATAAATAACATCTAACAACAATTTTTCCAGTGCCCATAACATGAGAACATGACACCAATTCTCCTGTAATGCAGATTACGAGATGAACCGAAAACTCCTGTCTGTAAATTTTGAAGGCTTGACCCTGATTGAAGGAGTGCAGTTGGCTGTGAAAAAAATGTGAAAGATTGGTAACAACACCTTCATCATGTTCATATTAAAATGGCAGGGCTTCTTGTTTAGAATTAATGTGAGAGTTAACAATAGCTCACGTCAAAATATTTAGAAGAGGGTATCTGAAAGTCAGGCGAGTGGTTGCAATATAATACAATATAAAATGGGACAGTTTACGTGAGCTAAAAATCACTTCAGTGACACGAATTTACGTGAGTGTTTGCGCGCAGGTGAGCTATCACTCTCGCTAAAAATGAAGCCCTGAAATGGATATGAAAATAACTATATTTATATGATGATGAACAGGGTAATTATATACTTTCATTATACAGAGTAACATATTCATCTATTTGTTATCCTTTGAAGAGAATTTAAATGATGGAATTAAATACATAATGGCAAAGTTGCGAATTACTAAAATAAACATGCCAGCATTTCATGGTCAAAGCTCTAAAATAGACGCAGCTACATGAATATACCCAGTTTTAGTCTTATCATTATGGACACCAGCAGAAGTACTAAAGTACCCGGTACTAGCACTAAGGTCCCAACCTGTAACCATCTGGATCATCTATACGTGGTAAGTTTCAGCCCTCTAGCCCCAGACGCAAGGAGAATATTTTGGGGGAGGCCGAGTTCTAACAAAAACACATTCCATGGTTTGCAGAATAAGGGACCTTGACAGTTAAGCTCTTACAAACAGGTTGTTTTTTTGTCCCAACACTAGCTAGGGTATACCCTGTTTGATGAAAATCTGCGAATTATCACCTGAAACTCGACAGAATCGATGGGCAGATCAACACATGGAAGTGACACTCACTGCACAAAATTATATTATATATTAAATTGTATAATATAATATTGTATACAGACAAAAAAGAACAGCAATAAACAGAATACAATGAAATAAAGAAACAAAATTTGCAGGTACAGAACTAGCATACTACTACAACATGATGCCAAACAAAAGTAGAAAATATCACATTCACCAAACCACTATAAAACTCATGCGACAAAACAAGGGGAAAATGTAGAACTACAAGAAAACAGAATAAAACTAAACAAGAGCTTGAAGATGGTGTAGAAATTGTCCTGGCTCTAGCAGGTCTAATACATGTACCTTTTCAGTTTGCTCATCGTGTGTGGAATTATCCATTGTTAGCTAGTGAAAATAAATTGTATCCCACTTAAGTGGCATGATTGAATGAGGGCAGTCATTTATTTGGACTGCACTTTCAAGTCCAAATTACTTCATCCTTCTTGTTCTATGGACACTACATTATAATCCAAATATATTGTTCAGTGGGCTAAATTTTTAAATACGGTGCTTTACAGTTCATTCCTCAAATCAGTCTATAATGTAATATCAAGATCTAATATTTTATCCTTTCATTTTCATTAACCCAAGGCCACTTGGGTGGGTTCTGATTCTGGAACTAAACCCTTCAGCCATATTCCAGTAAGTTTCTCAATGTAGGTGCTTTCAACATTGTTTCTCATGGGACATTAAACTTGTTAGCACGAAGAGCTCGGCAAGCTTTTACAAAAAAAAAACAACAAAAAAAACAGATGATCAAACCTGGCAACAAGTAGTCTTGTATATGGTTGAACAAGTTAAAAAATTTGACAGATAAATAATACCCCAATAAAATAATGATCAGTTTCACACCATTTAATAAAGATAGAAATCAAGGTGAAAACAACATGCCACTATACATGACCCTCAAAATCTCTATCCCATCACAAAACTCTAATGTGGTCACGACACCTTACATGTCACTCCAGTGAACAGCGTGTCAGCCAATACATGAATGATTTACCCATTCTCATATTAATCAGAGATGCAAAATTCTACTGTCAATGTTACACTTTCTGGTTAATTTCCCTTTGATAACCAGCACAGAGAGAGTTTGTACAGTTTTTAGCCATGTATTAGCTAATTGACACTGTCTGTAACAATGTTGCTCATTTCAAGGTAGATATCAAGTGAATATTAACCAGAGGTTGTCCCAATGGCGGCAGAAGGTTACCACTCTGATAGCAATAGGATGGGTTTACCTGAATCCTGTATAGATTAGCCAACATCAATTGGTGCATCTTAGCCACACAGCGAAACTGTTGAAAGACCAACTCTAACAGTTCTAATAAATATCTGGGCTGGTCCATACTAGACAGGATTTCACCCTGTTGTGAGGCACTGAAAAACAGAAAAAGCCATGATATAGCATAATCAATTGTCATATCCGAGTAGTCTACAGAATTCTGAATAAAACCAAATTATGAACAAACATCGATAAACTGAAGTTTTGAGATGTTGAAAACAGTGGAACTCTCCATGTAGTGGAAGCTCTATCATGTGACCCACGGTCAAATAAATACGTTTTAGATGGAGTGAGCCGTGTCTGGTTTGATTTTCCACACGTGGCTCCGAATTGTTTCGAAAGACGATCAAATGTCCGATGGTTTCTCCAAACGTATATGTCCGGAGTCGAAACTGGGAACATGACAGTCTAGTTCCGTGTATACCCGGAGTTGACAGCACAAGGGTTAAGAGTTTCAATTTCTTTTGTACTGTGTTGTAACAAAAATTCATCTGTAATCAAACATTACCATTACTACTGAATGTCACATGAATAACAGAACAGGTACTGGACAAGTCAGGGGCTAGGACACATTTTCAGCAAGTTTCCTCGAAAAGTAGAAAAAAATATATAGAGGCTGTTGTCTACCCTGAATTACCTCTCAACCACTTGCTGTGATGCTCTGTTTACTATAGCCAGGAGTTCAGGGTGGATTCTCTCCTTCATTGCCTGAAATTCAAACAAACCCAATCATTAATATAAATCCACGATTGAACACAGTACAAAAGAAAAAGAAAACACAAAAAAAAAAAACAGGGGACAAAAAACTTCAATACATGTGTACTTATCTCATGTATTTTATATGATCAAAGCCGTTCCTAAAAAAATATTTGAAGGAGGTATTTAACCTATGGATGGTACATGTAGGTCAATGACCTAATTGACAGCAAAACAAGGTCACTGCTCGGGTCACTTGATTACAGTGATTCAAGTCCCACCCTAATGCTGCGAGTTCATACTCTAGTCCCGAGTCTCTGGGGTTAAACCCTGCCTCAGGCCATAGTTTCTAAGAAATTGACAACAATTGCATTCAATACTCCCAAACCAAAGTTCTCCCCATATATCTGCCAACTGGGGACAATACAGCCCAGATAGTATGTCCAGTAATGGCAGAGCCAAAAAATTAACTCCCAACTTTTCTCCAACCTCTTATTCACTACTCTCCTCTTCATAACCTAAGGTAAAATATCATGAAAATTCAGGGATTGGATTAGATCTTACATGTATGAATTTCAATATATACACCACAATTACTCACATCAGATGTAAATTCAGTAAATTATCAAACAATGCAAACCTGACCAAACTAAAAAGTTATTCTGCCAGTGACTGAAAAATTTGAAAAAATTCAGCGAAATTTGAGAGACTACCTCAACAGCCTCTGGAAGTTTTCTAAGCACAAACAAGGATTCTGTCAAAATGGCCATGAATCGTGGGATATTTTCCTCCGGATCAATGTTGAGATCTTCAGTAATGTTCTTTAGGTCTTCAGGGTTTGTGAGATCTTGTTCTAATGAACCTCCGATGTTAAACCCAACAGGTCCTGTTCATGTAGAGAATATTAGTGATGAACAAATGTATGAGTCAAAACCATGGCCTGATAAACACACTCTTCATATATGTACAGTTAAACCCCTAATAATTTGATCAGAGGAACAAAAAAATTTCAACATAAAATCAGGGGGTGATTTTATTAGTTGAGAAAATGGTCCCAAATCATGCAGATAATCCATTATTTCCTCATTTTTTTCATTAACTTTATAAGGTGATTTGACAATTTATTAGGGTGATTGAAGTCTAATATGGTGATTGAAACGGATCTTACCATGTCTATCATTTCACACTGTAGCTAATTGTTTAATTATATAGAAAAACTTCCCTACAATGTAAATCTATGGAAGCGAGAGAAAACCATCAAATATATTTTTCCAATGAACTCTCAAACTTGGAACAGGGCCTCCTGCAGAACTTGATATCAGAAATTGCCATACCTTTCTTGACCCCCTTCATGGAGCCATGCTTCTGGAAACTGCGAGCTGTTTTACTTGTGGCTTTAATGTAGATCTGTCGATTAAGTTCGTCAATCAATACCTCATGCATTTCCTAGATAAAGAATATATAAACGGAATTTCAATTGCCATATACATGTAACTAGTTGTGATGGACTTTGCAATTTGCAGTTTGTGTGTTAAGGTGGATCATGGGGAAATATATGTGACATCATTTCTGAAGAGTTGCCTCCCTTCAATGTCATGTATTCCAAGCAATAACATCATGGTCGATTGCACAGAATGGGAATGGCACTTTCGAAGTGCTGTGTTTGAAAATTCCACATACATTTTATTCGACTAATCAAAAGATACTATGATAGACTATGCGATCTATCAAAATGCTTTAACCAGCAAAGTTCTCTCGACAAGGCATTCTAGTGAAAGGCTGATATGATGCAGCGTTGTGTAAAAGCAGGCCTTGGATTCCGAAAATTGAACAGGCTGATTGATAGGCAAGCTAGGGCTGATCACAGGGCTGGTTTATTCTTAACACGGTTGATTCCAATTTAGAAGCATATTCAAATGTTGTACAAATATTGTGTTTGGAGAGACACTGATGTTCAAAGTTTGACATTTCTAACCTTTGGAAATAGGTCAACATCTGTCTAGCATGAACTTGACCTAGCATCATACCAATATTTTATTCAAAAGTAAATATGACTGCTATTCACATTCTGAACTTGTGACCCATAAAAATAGGTCAAGGTCAGTCGAGAGTGAACTCGACCTATAAGGACCTACATACATGTAAGGTATCATTGTGTCAAAGATCCAGTCTCTAGCTATCTTTGTGATGGAGATATTGTGTTAACAAGGCTATTCACATTTGCCCTCTGTGACCCGCGAAAATAGGTCATGGTCAATCAGAAGTGAACTTGACCTAGATGCCCTCATAAGGCAGCATTGTGCTCAGATCAAGACTCTAGTCTATTTGTCCCTTAGATATTGTCTTCAGAAGCTAAATTATGCCTGCTATTTACATTTGGTTCATACTCCATGTAAGAATCACGAGACAATGCATACAATGACCAAGTCTGGGGACAACAATATGTCTAGACTTGTGCCTTTTCAGCGACACAAAGACTCAGACAATAGCTTCCTACATGAAGTATCTACCTCACATTTTGATCTCTGTGACCTCTGAAATAGGTCAAAGTCAGATCAGAGTACACTGGACATAGTGGCCTTCATGAGGTAGCATTGAGCCTAAGATCGACTCTGCAATTCGCTTTGTTTTTGAGATACTGCATTCACAACCTCTGTGACCTTGGGAAATGAGTCAAGGTCAGTCCTGAGTGAACAGGACGGAGAGGCCCTCATAAGACAGCATTGAACAAAAAATCAAGGTACTAGGTTAATTTGCTCCTTAGATATTGTGTTCACGAGGAAGTGTGAGTGCTATTCACATTTTGACCTCTGTGACCTTTGGAAATAGATAAAGGTCAGTCCTAAGTGAACTTGACCTAGAGGTCATCTAAGGCAGCATTGTACCACAGATCAAAGCTCAAGCCCTCCATGTTATTGAGATACTGTGTTCACAACTTTTCGGATGGACGAACGGATAGACAGCATTTCCAGTCCCCTCCCAATTACGTGATGGGGGACAAAAAATAATTTTTCATATTTTATCATCAAATTTTGGACTTCATTTAGAACAACAAGTATGTAAATTGAAATCTAAAACACAGGAAGGAAGCAATCAGAGATTGCTCAATTGTATGCCCCCCCCATTCCACTTTAATCCGACACTGCCCCGCCATTGTTCTGCATTTCTTTATTGGTTGATGGAGGCCTAATTTGGATAATTATAAAAATTCTGTCTCAGTCACTTTTTTGCCATGCCTCACATAATACATATTCCAAGTATTAAGCAACAAGTGATACTACGATGCTTCGATGCAAGATGGTCGCCAGGGCTTTCGCCAAATCCGAAAATGTGACCTGGTTATGAGACCTACATTCATTGGGAGTATAGTGTGGTGAAATTATGAAGCGATCAGTGAACTTTGAATTTTGCATCCAATTCACTGTTTTTGGAGCAATTTCATACTTCAGGACCTATGTTGTCTGCTTTGGAATGTAGAATAACATATAATATAGCCATTTTCCTGGTTCAAATCGGTTATGGACTGAGATCCAGCTTGGACAAATGGATATATCCCATTCACTTAGGTTTAAACAAAGGGCCATAACTCTTGAAAATATAACTGAAAACAGAGTAACTTCACGCTGCACACCTATGGGTCACTGACCACATGTCATGCAAATTTCATACTTGTTCATACAATATTAACCGAGATCCAGACTTACAAATCCCAATGATTTGAAGAAAAAGGGCCATAACTCTTGAAAATATAGGCGAAATGTGGAGAAACTTCACGCTGCACAACTACAGGGCACTGACCATATATCCTGCAAATTTCATAATTGTCTATACAATATTAACCGAGATCCAGCCCGGACAAGTTCCAATTCACAAAGATTTGAAGAAAAAAGGGCCATAACTCTTGAAAATATCTGCGAAACGTGGAGAAACTTAACGCTGCACAACTACAGGGCACTGACCACACATCCTGCAAATTTCATAATTGTCCATACAATATTAATCGAGATCCAGCCCGGACAAGTCCCAATTCATGGAGAATTCAGGAACAAAGGGCTATAACTCTTGAAAATATGAGCGAAACGTGGAGAAATTAAACATTTATAAATAATGTTGGTGTTTGTTACCAAATCAAACCTGTTATCACTTAAATGCCAATATCCTCCATTTGGAGATCTCCTGCAAACAAAATTATCTCCCTTGATCGCTGCGTCGATCGTCCGCCAGGTGGCGTGCACTCCGCGCATGTCCATCACTCTTTTTCCCATGTTGAGCAAGACCTGTTTTGAGTCAAGGCCGAGCAAAGAGGGGAGGATGGGTTGGGCAAATCAACGTTGATAACAGGTTTGATTTGGTAACAAACACCAACATTATTTATAAATGTTTAATGTTTGTGTCCCAAATCTTCACCTGTTATCACTTAAATGCCAGACTCCCAACAGAGGAGGTTGGGTAGCCGGCCTTGTGACTTGCTTTTGGATTAAGCGGAGCACGCCTTGTTCTGATTTTGTAAATCTAATATGCTTAATAATATCCTGATAATTCCCGTGTCGTATAGAAGCGTAGGGAGCTCAAGGTATTACAAGTAATGCGGCGAGAGGTGGACTCTGTTCCATCGTTTGCTCGCATACTTAGCTAGATAATCAGATGCCATCGTGATGTCTTGAAGTCCCTTCGTCTCTGGCATGGTATGTCTTCTATACTTACCGAATTGTCGGGATCTTGCTTGCTTGATCGGTGCCCCCCCCTTTTTTGATAGGAGTGGTAGACTATACCCTGGGCTGTAGCTATAGGTCCAGTGTAGTCATCCTATCTGTCTGTACAGACATGTCTGAAGATAGCAATCAGCATGAGTTGAATTGATCGTCCAAGCGCAGGTGTCAACAGTATCGTTCAACGATAAGTTTTCCCCAAAGTGGCCCGGACGTCACACTGGCTCTATCTTGTGAGACGATGTCTCCATAAAGGAGAAGGAGCGTTGATGGCGAGTTGGTTAAACCAGTCGGCAGTCTTCTTCAACCCAGACGGTGATCATGGACTAGTGATGTCCACTGATGGGTCTGTTAGAAGTGATGAGAGAGGAAGACAGCTGGAACCTCTTGTCGGTTCTATAAAGAGTGCTCTAGGCCTCTGACTGGATATAAAAACCTCTTCTCCTCCAGCAGGTACACGAAATCTGTTAGCGCTGGAATCTGGTACAGTCTTTGGACGTCTGGTCCCTGACGTGTGGAATCGTTCTAATGACGAAATCCGGGATGGGATGAAAGGTTCTGGTTGCTCAGTCTGTCATCCCTGTCAAGGAACTAGGTTCTACTGCGCAATGCTCTGATTGCGTAGTGAAGACTGTCATGGAGCTGTCTTGCAGGACAGGATGTTGACTGCAGTTGGTAGAACTGGTTTGAATGGCAGGCGTAAGAATGCCCTAGTACCACATCCAGATCTCCTTGGGTGGTAATTGATGTGTTCGGCGAGACTGTAAGGTGAAGACCATGGAAAGCTGAAATGCTGGAATGTAGTCGGTTCCGTGGGTGAACTTGACAACCCTGGATGATGCTGAGTGATACCCCTGTGTACTGCTTGACTGAGATTCCCTGCCCTGATACAGATGCAGAAGGAAAAATCAGCTGTTGCTGGAACAGAAACAGTGTTGGCCACAGGTCCCCTACTATAGTACATTCTCCGGGCTTGATGCGACTGTACAGTAAATAGTAGCTTGCTGCTGTCCTTGTCTGTACAATTGGTCCTGGAGAAAAACCCTGGTCTGCAAGGAAATTCTGGACCGTAGCAGACGTGGGGGTTCGGCCGTTGCGGGTCCCGGTGCCCCCGTGGAAAAGTGATCTTCCGGTTGTAGTACCTTGTAGGACTTGGAGAAAACTGTCGGCGGGAACCCTGAAGTGATGTGAAACACATGGTGTTGTGACATGGTATTGCTGATACCGTGCTACTAGGACCAGTGTTGATGTTTCTAGAAGACAGTGACTGGAATCTTGCTCCCCCCCAAACTTGACGCAACTGACGACCGTACTGAACGTTCGTAATCAATGCTGATGTGATGTACAACCGCAACCTCCAAGGGGGACCGCCTTCTAGCGTAGATATCCCTAAGGAAGATGATGCGTTGCTTGTCTGTCGTGGTATCCATGTGATGTGTCGGCTATCTGTTGCCGGACTAATGGCCCCCTCTAAGCTATGAATTCCGCATCGGTGAATGTGAAGTTCTATGTGCTTGATTGAAACTGACTCAGGCATCGCCACTCCGGAAGGGGGGTGAAGATGTTCCGGGACGAGCATCCTTAGATTGCTTGTTCTTGCGCTCAGGATCAGTTGTAGTTGAGAAACTGTAATGAGGAGTACCTGGAGCTAGCCAAAACTGTGCTAGGTCCCGGGTGAGTAGTAGACTGTAGTTCCATTCCACGGGCCTCTGGGTCATGGTGTTGATGGTCTGGTTCTCGGTGCAGGTTCCATATGCCGGAAAACCTGCTTGCCGCTTGAATGTAGCCGTACTACATAATCCGTGGGGTCCCTGGAAATATCCCTGGACCGCCATGATCATCGAGGCGAAACTGGACAAGAGTCTCTGGAGACGTCGAGAAAGTGACGACAATCGGGAGTCGGAGTCCAACTCCTGTAGAGTCGAATATGTTCAGTAAGTGTCCGGTCCCGTCGTCTGGTCCGGTCTCTACTGTCATCCCGATGAATGCTGGAGTCCCAGGTTCTGTTCTGGAGTCCTAATTCGCCTTCCGGATTAAAGATGACTTTATCCTCGTGTCCTCTTCCAGTGTCCGGGTCCGTGTTGACTTGGCCTTGGAAGGGACCTCAATGTGAAACTAGGCTTGCCCACTGTAGACTGGATGTCTCACCCCAAAGAAAAACGGGTTGAGTCAAACCGACTAGCCGTTTCTCCCGAAATAGATTCCCCTGATCATGATGTCGGGTGTAGGTGGAGTCCTAGATTATCCGATGAGGAGTAGGATCCGGCTCTTAGAAGACTGAGGATGATCGTCAGATGAAGTGTCGGGACTTGGAGTAGACTTCACGTAAGGACTGACTTCTTCGACGCTGATCTTCTATATCATCAGGGTCGACCGTTCTACAATCAGGTGAGTGAAGACTCGAAGCTTGGGAAGGATGAAAGGATGACTAGTGGTTTGAAGGTGAAGCTTGAGAACCCTCAATTCTGACTGACGAGGTTGACCTCTGTCCCGGTCGGGAGATTCCCTCTTTGCCTTGGAACTGTCCTTCCTTGTAAGGGCGAACACCACTCTGAGCATCTAGCTTGGGTTGTCCGAGTTCTGACCGGAAAGACCCTCCGTGGCGACCTCCTCTGTAGAGTCGATAAGGCGCCGAAGAATTCCATCTCGGCCCGTGAAAAGGTCAATGATCTCGCTTATGCTTCACGTCTGGATCCTGAATCGCCTTGGAAATAGCCGTCAGGAACCAATCAGAGTATGATGTAATTCTGTGTTGTGTCAGTATCATATCTTCCACAGCACAGGCTTGCCTCTGTTGAAGTACCCCCGCTGGTGTGGTGTCCTCGTGAAGTTCAACAGTCTGTCAAGATCCGGTTCAGACTCCGGGCCCTGAACGGTGGATTGTCTCCGTGAAGAGTGTAAGCCCTGTAAGGACCGGGCTCCTGGAGAGATGACGAAGTCTCCAATTGTCGATCCAGTGCGTGGTATAGGTTGGCTGATGCTGGAGATGGTGCGCAGGTTGGCGCAGCTTCCTCCTCAGAAAGGTTTGTTAAAACCGTAAAGAGGTGTCGTAGTAAGTTTTCTCCGTTCCCGGCGAGGTCATCAGGCTGCTTGTCATCGCCGACCACCGGTCTGGGCATCTCTGGAGTCAACGTATGTACCGCCGCTATCCTGGCTTTGAAGGGTAGCATGTCTTATTCTTCTACCTCCGCCCGACGTAGGAGGTGAATCCGTATGAGATGAGGATGCCGAAGAAGTGGAACGTCGTGCGTGATCCTCATATCGTGTCATCTCACGGGTCTCCGATGAAGGAACTCTACCCTGGTAAGGGGCTGTGAAGCCTGGGGATGACTGTGTTTCTTGACCAGGCTTGCCTTGGAAGGTACCCCTGGATCAGAAGTCTGTTCCTTGGGGGCAGGTCCAGAATGGTGATCTACGAGTCCTGTTCATCTCTGGACTTCTGTTTATCCCGATGCTCCGGGCTACGGTGATGGTGGGTAGACGTCCGCTCCTCGCCATCAGTGCTTGTTGACGGGAAACCGGTGAACGGCTTCTCCCTCGTCTGTTGTAAGGTCGCTCCGGGGTATGGTCCCTATGGTACCGGCTCCGGTAGGCTGGACTAGGTGAAGGGGTCCGACGTCTAGGACGGTCCCTCTCTTGATGATGACGTACAGGATAGGAATCTCGGCGTTGTAACGGTGTGCGACTTCGTTTACGAAATCTGCTTGCCGTAGTACCGAGGTATGGCTCCGTTGTATGGGTCCAAGCTGGAGTAGAGGCCGGCTCACGGCGTTCTGGCTGAGTCCGTTCCTAATAAGTCCGTGACTCCTTGGATGTGGAGTCTCGGTGATCTGTATAAGTCCGTTCTGCTTGAGTCCGTGACTTCTCAGGTGTAGACTCTCGGCGCGCTGGATAGGTCCGTGTGGTATCCCGCTCCGTGATACGGCTCCGGGTGCGTGGTACGGCTCCGGGCTGTAGTTTCCTCCCACGGTGCTCCGGTATCGGAGTCACGGTGGTCTGGATAGGTCCGTGAGGTCTCCAGTTCCGAGGTACGGCGCCCTGGATAGGGCCGTGATCACTGGATAGGGCCGTGATTCCTTGGAATCCCGGTCCCTGTAGGCCTTTGGCTTGTCCGACTCCCGGCGTCCGGTATAGAGCCGTGACTCCGTGGAACCGGTGAACTGTGCTTGAGCCGGGGTCCCGCTGTAGTGGTGGAGTCCGTGATCTTGATTCTCGGACTGCCTTCTTCGCCGTGTCCCTCTGTGTCTCCGGGGTACGGCGGTTCTTTGGGGGCTTGGATGAACGGGAGTTGGTATCCGAGTACTCGCTTTGATCCGTGTCTGTGACGGGGCTGTCTAGTAGAGTCCGTGTCAGCACTCTAGCCGGTGCAGTAGAAGTAAGCCGTATCGCCGTGGCTTGGGCTTGACTGGTCTGCACTTTGCCTATTCTCTCGGTATCCCGTTAGTCTCTGTAGGCTCTTGGCTTGACGGGGTCTCGGAGTTCTGCATTGGGCTGATCTCTCAGAGTCATGGTCCCGTATGCTGATCTAAAGTCCGTGGTCTGTAGGTGTGGACTCCCGGTGAGACGTAGACTCTCGGCGTACTGGATAAGTCCGAACTTCATAGGTCCGTGTCGTTCTCTGTCCCGCGGGTAGTACCACCTCTGGAAGTAACCTCTCTCTCCGATGGTCGGGTCCGAGGTGCTCTGCAGTCGGAGTCCCGGTGCTCTAAGGTGTCGAGGTCCTTGAAGGTCCAGGGTACGGCTCTGTCCCGGGTCCCGGTTCTCCACCAGGTCCCGGCTGGCAGACTTGTCTTTCTTGAGTTGCGGAGACTTGGATGAACGGGAACTGTAATCCGAGGTCTGCCCAGATCCATAGTTGTAACGGCTCCGGTATAGAGTCCGTAACTCATCTTCTCCGGTGAACTTGAACTAGGCCGTCTTGGGTCTGTAACTTGTTCACCGTCTTAAAATGTAGCTCCAGGGTACTGCTTTTCGCCGTGGAGCTGTGATCCTGTGTCCGTGATCTGTACTGTTTCACGGGACTGTTGTGAAGATTCCACTGGCAACAGTATCGTTTTCAACGATAAGTTGCTGGTAGGAACTTCGTTTACAGCCAAGTCGTTGAAGAGGGCCTGAGTAGCTTGCTTCTCAGCTGGACATCTTGCCAGGTCAATGGCCGCTCTCCAGAGTTGACTGCGTCGCCATAGGTGACTGTAAACACACCTTTGAAAACAAAGAAAAATGCAAGTCTTTAACTGATTAAAACTGACGACATTCTTCGTTCCTATAAATCTTTATAGCTGGGCGACTACGTTGGTTCATAATGAACTACGGGAGAGAAAAAATAACCCTAGAGTGCGTCTATAACAATCCAAAAGTTACTGTTTACAGGAGCTCTTTCAAAACAGGTCTTGTCACCAAGACTGCAAAGGAAAAGAGTGATGGACATGCGCGGAGTGCACGCCACCTGGCGGACGATCGACGCAGCGATCAAGGGAGATAATTTTGTTTGCAGGAGATCTCCAAATGGAGGATATTGGCATTTAAGTGATAACAGGTGAAGATTTGGGACACAAACGTTAATCATGAAATAGTATTGTAGTGGATAATCATTACTGGTATTTTTTTTACAAGATGTATGGAGTATATTTGGGGTAGGCACATGCATGGAATATGCCTGTCCACCAGCTGACAGCTGACGATGCACGGAAAAATTTGTGGTATTGCATTGGGGTATGGCAAGATGTTGACTTTTGTTTTGCATGAACGATGGCCTACGTTTGTTGATGATTTATTGCAGTTATACATATTACAGTAGTTAACAAACATATGTTATGAAAGGAGGATGTAGAGGGGTAGGAGTATTTTATAGATTCATATACTCACTTCCCTGTGACTTACAAGTGAAAGCATCAACGCGTTGGATGTTTATCACCCGGGAACCCCATCTGGTACATGTAAATGTATTAACCCAGTGTATGATCATTTAACGCCAAGTGGTGGTGCCACCTGCAAGCAGATTTTCTCGAAACGCAATCCCATTCAAGGTCTTATGGCTGTACACCAGTGAGAAAAATTTCTCAAAGCATCAAACCACTGGAGATTATCGCCCGGAAACCCCATCTTGTACATGTATTAACCTAGCCTAGGACTATTTAACACTATGTGGTGGCACCATCTGTAGGCGGATTTTCTCGAAACGCAATCCCATTCAAGATCTTATGGCTGTAAACCAGTGAACAAAATTTCAATGGAAAGCATCAACCCATTATAGATTTATTGCCCGCAAACCCCATCTTGTACATGTATTAACCTAGCCAGTATTAAAAATTTATAAACAATGTTAGTATTTATTATCAAATCTTCACCTGCTGTTGCTATGGCCTTATCTCCCTTAGGAGCATCCTTTGCAAATAATTAAAACTGAAAGTTGTCTCCCCTTAGGGAGCTCAGCCAGCTCAGCTAGGTTACTTAAGCCCCTGCACTTTCCTGAATCTCCCACTTTCTCACTCTTATAGCCCGAAACGTGTGGTGTGCAAGGCTGTGGAGTGCGAAGCAGGATGAGAGGGTAATCAAAGCAGCAGCAGGTTTGATTTGATAATAAATACTAACATTGTCTCAAATCTTCACCTGCTGTTGCTATGGCCCACTACCAACATATAGAGGTGGGAACCTCGGCCTTGTTCTAGTTCCAAAAGCAGGCAGAGTAACCGCTGAGATGATCACGGACATGGCACACTAGTACTCGACAAGAGGGACCCTGGTCGGTGACGCTGTGGGTAGTCATGGAGTAATCATAATAGATTGTTAAATGTGGCCACTAATTACTCGTCCATGCAAACCGTGATCTTGGATGTGGTGCACAATTTTACCCCCACGAAGGAACTCGGGGCCGGTGGCATGTACACCCCGACAACATCGTATACAAGGTGCCCATCTTATACCACAAGCCGTCTTACGTCAACTCTCTGTACTTTAGTCCCTTGTTGCTGACACTAGTAAGCCTGAAAGTAGTACTCACAAATGTGTCAGGTCTTGTAAGATGACTTGTGAGTTGACAGCAGCTGCCTCTCTTGAGATGATCTCATAAGTTGGTCATAATAGCCCTCATGCGCCAAACTCTCTGTACTTTAAACCTGAAATTGACACAAAGTATACCAAAAAACCAATACTCACCATTGTGTCAGATCTTGAAAGATGTCTTGTGAGTTGGCGGCTGGCTGGCAGACCTATTCAGGTGATCATGAAATATGGTGGACATATGAAATGATTGATTAGATGCAGCAAGCTGGCTGATTGACTGACTTGCTGTGCTGAACGAAGATACCTCCCCCTCCCCTCTTTTTTTTTTAAAGTTACTGGACCACGTGCTGGGCAGCCACCAGCGGCCCAAGCGTGGTCACCCTATCTGATTGTACTGACATATCTCTCAGATAGAAATCGGTGAACGTTGAATTGGCCGTCCATGCACAGGACTGGACAATGTCATGAAGGGATAGGTACTTCCATAAAGGCCATGATGTAGCGATGGCACCAATTTCATGGGAAGATGCAGAGGTCAGAAGTGGGGCAGCATCAATGGCAAGTTGATATGACCACTTAACTCATTCAGTACCGAGCTTCATTTCTGGCCTCAGTTCCAGTAGCTCCACAGCTGAGTCTCAATGCGTGCAGTGCACGAACATCCATTACAGAAACTGTCGACCAAAAGTTCATTTCAAAAATATTTTGTTGATGAAAGTGAATAAAATTTGAAACTTTATATCTCCATGAAATACACAAACATCAAAAATTGTGTTTGTGTTTATATTTTTATAATTATACATGAAATTATGCATGCAAATTTCATGAAAACATGTTTTTATCTGTTTGAAAAAATGCTTCAACAAAAAAAACATCGAAATTGTCATGGTCTGGTTTCAGATGTACGTAATCTCTGGCTGGTAAAATTTATAGCTGATTGTAGACATACATTCCCTGGATAAAGATGATAATTTCCATAATTTATTTCATCCACATATTACTTATAAATTAAAGTTTTGATCTGGTAGAAATTTTCGCTGATAGTGATCATATTACGTGCAAAATAATGAAGTAGAAGTTTTTTTTTCTCGTCTGATTCAATCGCGTCCATGCGTCGTTTCCCTGAACCGATTTCAATGAATGACGTACCATAGTAAAGCCCATTCATTCAGCTTTCTTCTCGTAGTAAAATCACTATCGGATGGCCAGTGAAACGAAAGATTTGATTGGATTGAAAAAGGATGTTTAGAAATGATCTTTCTGATAAGCCCGCTGCTTTGGGCAAGTGCATTGGATAAGAGCGTTCATGTGACGTACGGCCCCGTAGGCGAGCCAATCGGGTTGCGTCTTTCTTCGCGGGTTTCGTTGGAAGAAATCAAAACAGAAAGATGGAGCGAAGTGGTGTCGGACAATAGCAGAACATTTGGGAAATAAAGTTACCAAACGTATACGATCGTAGGAATTCTCAACAATGGATATATACCTGTACCTTGACAGAAAATTTGACAGAAAATATCTTGTGAATTCGTCAGATTTCTCAAGGAATCGGATGCCACTTCAAGGTATTTGAACATTTGCAAATGTCGGCCAAAACTGCGCGATTTTCTCACAGATCTCTTCTCGGAATATAGTTTTATTTCGTTATATTTTTCATTCAATACGAATATGCTTTATATATAATCGGATAGATGGCGATCTTATGTTTCGATATATGTATGGTTTACGTGATATTTCTTTCTGAATAGACCAGGAAAACAAGAATTCCAACAGCCGTGTATACGGCCGACTTCATTTTGGAAATTTTCGTGATTTTATTTTTTATCTGCGTTTTCAAACAACGATCTTGAAATAATTTTTCTGTTAGTCAAATCCAAATTTCTGAAATTGTTACGAGAGAAAATAAGCTTCGTAAACATATAGGCTTAATTACATTTGACAATGCTTAGATATGAAAATTCTATTTTCCCACGACAGTTATGTTTTGCGCCATATGGCGTCGATGGGGTTGAGGAGGCCCAGATCTGTGACGCCAAATGGCGCTTACGGTACCGAATGAGTTAATAGTCTTCTTCAACCAAGAAGCAATAGTATTCTTGGTAATGTCACGCACTGCAGTTGGCTGAAGAGACAGGAATAATAGACGACGAGAACCCCGACCAGGGTCAGTACGAGTGAGATAGTGACGTATGGCTCATACAGGGCATAACAGGATGTCGTCCTCAAGGTCACGAACAGAGTCTGATAAAGCAGGGATGGAGTACAAACGTTGAGCACAAGGACCTTGGCGCACAACCTCATTCTTGGCGATGAACTCGGGGACGGGGCGAAAGGAAATGCGAGACCAATTCGCCGTCCAGGTCAAAGACGACCTTTCCAGAGCGTGAAGCTCGGAAACTCTAGACGCCAAAGCGAAAGCCGCCAGGAAAGCAGTCTTGTAGGAAACAGCTTTAAGAGAGGCGGACTGTAAAGGTTCGAAGGGCGGACGGAGCAGGGCACTAAGAACCACACCAATATCCCACTTCGGTAACAGCTGGCGAGTATGGCGAGACTGTAAAGCGAAAGCACGTAGGAGAGCAGAGATATTGTCGTTCAGACTAATGTCGATGCCGGTCGAAAGACATAAAACCCTAGCCAAAGCAGACCGGTAGCCCTCAATGGTGCTGATTTCAAACTTCTTATCACGATGTAGGTGAAGGAGGAAGTCAGCTACTAAGGAAAGAGAGGCAGAGTCGGGATCGGAATCACATTCTCGGCACCAGGAGACAAAATAGGCCCATTTCGATTGATAGAGCTGTGACGTGGAAGATCGATTGGCTGAAACCATCATCTGTGCAACTTCTGCTGAAAATCCTTGGACTGTAAGTGCACTCTGCATAGTCTGCAGACGTGTAAGTTGAGCCACTGCAGGTTGTGATGTATTATCCCGTGAGGTTGACGCAACAGGCTGGGCCAAACTGGAAGGCGATGTGGCGGAGCAGTGAGAAGTGGAACCAGTATCGGAAACCACTGACAACGAGGCCACCACGGAACCACGAGCAGAATGACGCAGTCGTGCTGAGTAATCTTTTGAAGAACTTCCTGAATCAGGGCCATGGGTGGGTAGGCATAAGCCAGGAAGTTGTCCCCGATGATTGAAAGGGCGTCGATGGCGAAGGCTTGAGGGTCCAGAATCGGACTGACGAAGAGGGCGAGCTGCACATTGTTCCTCGTCGCAAACAGGTCGATCAAGGGGGTCTCCCAGACGCTGCAGATCTAAAGGAAGACCTCCAGATGAAGTTGCCATTCGGTCTGAAGCACGGTGTCGGGACGAGAAAGGCGGTCCGCTAAGACATTGAGCCAACCCGGTACATGGCGAGCATTGAAATAACAGTGATGAATGAGAGCCCAGTCGTAAAGATCCCACATCAGACGAAACGTTGAGAAAGATCGGGTGGTACCCATCTTGTTGATCTGAGCAATGACAGTAGAGTTGTCCGTTGCGATGAGAAGGGACGAATTCATGAGACGCCAACTCCAATGCTGAGCTGCTAGGATGACTGCCTTCATCTCCAGAAGGTTGATGTGAAGTCTGGCATCCAATCTCGACCATCTGCCGGACACCTCCAGTCCGTCCAGATGGGCTCCCCAACCGGTCTCGGAAGCATCGGTGTAGAGATGGTGATCCGGAGATGGAAATCGGAAGGGAACTCCCCGCATGACGTTGTGGCGGGACTGCCACCAAATCAGATGTGGATGTAGACGTCAATACCGGAGCAACAAAATTGAGGGATGACGTCAGTAGATAAGGAGACAGATGGTACTGCAGCGGCCGAACTTGGAGACGTCCGTAATGAGTAAGGCCCTGCATGGATGTGAGTAAACCCAGAAGGCTTTGCCACCGTTGACGAGTTTGATAAGTTGATAAAAACCTTAGTATTAACGCCTTAATCTTGGTCCACCGGTCCCCTGGGGGGCGCACCAGTTGTTGGCGAGTATTGAATATTAAACATTTATAAATAATGTTGGTGTTTGTTACCAAATCAAACCTGTTATCACTAAATGCCAAATATCCTCCATTTGGAGATCTTCTGCAAACAAAATTATCTCCCCTGATCGCTGCGTCGATCGTCCGCCAGGTGGCGTGCACTCCGCGCATGTCCATCACTCTTTTCCCATGTTGAGCAAGACCTGTTTTGAGTCAAGGCCGAGCAAAGAGGGGAGGATGGGTTGGGCAAATCAACGTTGATAACAGGTTTGATTTGGTAACAAACACCAACATTATTTATAAATGTTTAATGTTTGTGTCCCAAATCTTCACCTGTTATCACTAAATGCCAGACTCCCAACAGAGGAGGTTGGGTAGCCGGCCTTGTGACTTGCTTTTGGATTAAGCGGAGCACGCCTTGTTCTGATTTTATAAATCTAATATGCTTAATAATATCCTGATAATTCCCATGTCGTATAGAAGCGTAGGGAACTCAAGGTATTACAAGTAATGCGGCGAGAGGTGGACTCTGTTCCATCGTTTGCTCGCATACTTGGCTAGATAATCAGATGCCATCGTGATGCCTTGAAGTCCCTTCGTCTCTGGCATGGTATGTCTTCTATACTTACCAAATTGTCGGGATCTTGCTTGCTTGAGCGGCGCACCCCCCCTTTTTCTTGATGGAATTAGTGGACTACATGCTGGGCTACTGCTAACGGGCCCAACGTAGTCACCCTGTCTGTTTGTACAGACATGTCCCTAAGATAATAGTCAGTGAAGGTAGAGTTTACAGTCCATGCACAGGCTTGGACGATCTCGTCCAGAGACAAGTTTTTCCAGAGCGGCCAGGACGTAGCGATAGCTCTAATCTCATGAGATGATGCCTTCGACAGTAGGGGAGGAGCATCGATGGCGAGTTGGTATGTCCAGTGTATTGTCTTCCTTAACCAAGATGCAACTGTATTCTTTGTAATGTCCGTAGATGCTCCCGGATGTAATGATAAAAATAGGAGACATCTAGATCCTCTAGTAGAGTCTGTTCTCTGTAGATAGCATCGTAGGGCTCTAACTGGACATAGTACTCTGTCGTTCTCCAGTGGGCCTACGAAGTCTGTAAGTGCTGGGATCTGATATAGTCTTTGGGCACATGGTCCCTGACGTGTTGATTCATTCTTGGCGATGAATTCCGGGATTGGACGGAAGGATATAGTTTTCCAACCAGCGGTCCATGCCAGGGAGCTGCGTTCTAATGCGTGAAGTTCGGAGACTGTAGTGGCCAGAGCGAATGCTGTTAAGAAGACTGTCTTGTAAGACAGTGCCTTGATCGTGGCCGACTGTAATGGTTCAAATGGTGGGCGTAGAAACGCACTCAGTACAATTCCAAGGTCCCATTTCGGTAGCAGTTGTCTTGTCCGGCGAGACTGTAAGGCGAAGGACTGGAGCAGAGCCGCAACGTTGATATCATGTCCAATATCAATTCCTGAAGTTAGTCTTATGACTCGGGATAATGCAGAACGGTATCCTTCTATGGTGCTTAACTTGAATTCCTTGTCCCGATGCAGGTGCAATAGGAAATCAGCTATCACTGGAACAGAGGCAGCGTAGGGATCGATGTCTCTGGTCCCACACCAGGTATGGAAGTAAGCCCACTTGGCCTGGTAAAGTCTGGAGGTGGATGGTCTGTTCGCTGTCGCCATCGCCTCTGTAACTGGTCTTGAAAATCCCTGGTTTGCAAGGGAATCCCTGATAACCTGCAGGCGTGAAGGTTGAGCCACTGTGGATCGTGGTGTAGGATACCCTGCCGTTGGTCTAGTAGTCGGCGCCACGGAGGTAGCTGACGAGGGAAGTCGGTCAGTAGTTGGACCAGTGATGGGAACCATGGGCGATTCGGCCACCATGGTACTACGAGGATGATGACACTGCTGTGCTCTGTTATCTTGTTCAAGACTGCCTGAATAAGCGCTATCGGTGGAAATGCGTAGGCGATCAGGTTGTCCCAACTGATTGACATGGCGTCGACTGCCCAGGCTAGCGGGTCGAGCATCGGGCTGACGAAGATTGGTAGTTGAGTATTGTCCCTTGTTGCGAACAGGTCTACTAGGGGCTGTTCCCAAATCGATGACACTTGATGAAAGGCCTCTGTGTGGAGATGCCACTCCGTTTGTAGGACTTTGTCCGGGCGTGAAAGACTGTCTGCAATGACGTTCAGGTGGCCGGGTACATGTCGTGCTCGGATCCGGCACCGATGAGTCTGTGCCCAGGTGAAAAGAGACCATGTCTCCTGGAACATCAGTCGGGACCTCGTTCCCCCCAGCTTGTTGATGTAGCTCACTACTGTCGTGTTGTCTGATGCGATCATCAAGGAGTTGTTGAACAGTTGAGGGCTCCAGTGCTGGACTGCCATGTTCACTGCTGTCATCTCCAGAACATTGATGTGTAGAGACTTCTGTTGTGGAGACCACCTGCCGGCTATCTTTAACTCTCCCAGATGGGCTCCCCAGCCCGTGAGTGATGCGTCGGAGAATAGATTCTTGTTCGATGGTGGCCAGCGGAGTGGAATCCCGAACATGACGTTCT
>JAVTVY010011456.1:0-56924 GCA_036873755.1 Hanleya hanleyi
AACTTAGAAAGATGATATCTTGTTGTTTTCCAGTGTCCCCTTTTCGATCTTTTTCGCTCAGATTCGAAATTCTGCAAACAAAATTATAAATCAATCGTTTGTTCTTAGTAACAATGGACAAAAAGATCCTCTTACATTAGCTTACAATTATCGGACAATGGTGGGCGCCAAGATCCTTCAGGATCTCTCGTTTTAAAATCCCATCGACCATTTCGATGGATATTATGATAAGTCTTGTCCTTTCGTTCGTTCTTCTGTTAGTCTCACTTCATATCGTAACGTGCCACCGATCTTCACGTAAGTTCACATCATTTTAACGGTGTGAATTTAGAGGTCATAACATTTCAAATTACGCACAGCCTGGTTTAAATGCTCCACGTTCACAAATGGTTGCTCGTGAAGTGAATGTCGTCTTGTCTGCATGCTATCTTAAGTTAAGCTTAACTTGACCTTGCAGCAAACTGTACATAAAGCACGAATGGTCTAATAAAGTATATTTTGAAATCGGAAGATCATTGAGTGGAAAGGCTGCCCAGGCCATATTTTGATCGCATATATCCGCTCGTCCGCGGCGAAGGGCATGTCGCTAACTACTCGTCAGTTTGCTGTGACCAGGCATTGCATCCAAGTTATAATCTTGGTAGATATCACAGCGTAAGGTGGGTTATTCTCTCCATCTATTACCAGATATGATAATGTTAATTAGGTGTGATATATATATATATTGCCAAAGAGATAACATTGAAACCAAGCCCACGTTGTTGAAATAAAAGCAAATGTGAATTCATGGGTGAAGTTTTCCTCGTTATCTAGGGGCTAACAGTAATGACCGAGATGAAACAATGTTGACTGCATGAATGTTACTTTACAGTTTACAAGATGACATACGCGCACCTAACTGCTAATATACACTATTTGTTTGAGAATTCGAACCCCTTCATGACGCAGGAGGTACATGCATTGTCCCCATGAAATCATGGGGATGTGTTTCCCATAAACAAAACTAGGATAGTCGGAATGCCTATATAGTCCTATCATATCCAGTGAAAACCTAGGGTAATCATATTAGTTGTACATACCCTCAACCATGTGGTTTGCACTGAAACATAGCCTATCTCAAGAATTCTAAACTTTTGGTTCTAAATGCGGGGAATATTTCACTTACAACTAGAGGTTCTGCTTTGACCCTTGTGTTACCGCATCGGCATAAAGCCTATGCTTGTTGTTTTTTTAGCAAAAACATACGTCTCCCCGAGCCTCCCATTTTGCCTTGAGTGGGAAAATTATTTATGGGAAAGTGCTATAAAATGTGTCTAACAATAAGAGTATCTGAAGCAAAGCTGCGCATCTGAAAATATTAATCTAGATCACGTAGCATTTCTACCGGATGTAGATGCAGGCAACACACAGCAGCCTGATAGGCTGAGTGACAGAAATGCTATGTGAATAAATGAAAAGGGGTCAAGTTGCTTGAACTTGAACTTGGCTCAGATAGATTCAATGGAGTGCCATGGTCAAAAAGGCTGTTATTTTTAATACAAACACAGCCTGATCACTGGGCAACTCAAATAATACAGTTGCACTGGCGCATGATGCCATCTTTAACTTATTGGGACATAACATTAAGTGTTGTAACTTGAGAGATTATGTTTAACTAGCAGTAACTGGTATAGATATGACATTTATCAAAATAGCATATTCTTGAAGAAAATGGACAGACAGACAGAAGAACATCATGCATGGACCCATCCAAGTTTGGTGAATTTTCATCCAGTAGTTCTCCACATATCTCGCAGACAAGACCTGTACATACATGTAAACAAAGACGGACACCAAACACGGACGAACGCACACAAACAAACACACAGCAAAGCCTAAGCAGATGAGGAGGCCATGACGATGAAGCTTCCGTTCATGTTTGATGAAAGTTCGTCCAGTAGTTCTCCAGATATCTCGAGGACAAGGCCAACACATGTATACATGTACAAGTAGACGGACTGACGGACACCAAACGTGCAAGCACACCAAAACCTAATGAGGCGGGACAATCAAGTGAAGATTCCATCCAAGTTTGGTGAAATTTCATCCAGATGTTCCCCAAATATCTTGCAGAGAAAACCTGTATATACATATAGAAGTAGATGGACGGACGGACGGATACCGGACACGGACGAACGCATGCGCGCACACCAGAACTTAATCAGATGAGGAGGCTATTCCAATGAAGCTTCTATCCACACTGCGAAGAACTTAAAATAGAAAAGCTTGTACAGCGATTACCCTGAGGTTATGGAGAATCGCTGAAGATTATGGAGAATCTATGGAGATTAGGGAAAGGCCAACATTCCAAGTAATAAGTTCGTGGATACTTCATCACTAAATTACTATAAATAAACTCACCAAAATGAGTTAAATATTTTCTGAAAGCTGTTCATTGAGGCGATTTGAATGTTATTATAATTGTGATATTCTGATGACGATATATTAATTATATTAATTGGGATGGGGTGGTTGTTGGAAAATTAGTCTTCAACCTCACTAATAACTTTTAAACTTCTTATTGAAAATAGTTCAACTCTCACATTCCTACAATAAAATTCAAAATTCCATCCAGAAAATGATTTTATGATAGTTAAAAGTTCAATAATTAGAATGAACCAAATAAAAGCGTTATCCAATCAATTGAATAACTTAGAAACGGATCTAGGCAAACTTAGAAACAATGAAGCAACGCAAAATAGTTCTGCATATGTACATGACTTTACTTCTGTTATATTACCGTATATTTTCTAGTTTCGAGCTAGCTCTCTATGTTACTGCAAGTCTGTGTAACTGAGAATTCGATATTTCACCCTTTTAAACTGATGCTATAATTGATTTATGAAAACTATAGGCTGCTTTGATAAGATTTCAGTAGAAATGCTCTATTCATCACAAACTATTTATGAAATCTCTTCGATGGAACATGAAAGGACTGGGCAAGTTCAATCGTGATTCAATTAGCGTGTTCGCAGAAAGCATGGGCAAATATGAGAAAATTGTAGTTATATACTCGCCAATATTTATTCTTCAAATTAACCGGATTGATCTCAAGAAAAAATCAAGTTAGGCAGAATTTCGGTAACGAAAAACCGTTGTAATTGTGTAAATAACTTATGATCGTCTTAAGTTTTCAGGGCGAAGATTTCCCTATCACATGAGATCAGATTCGTCTCCATGGACGGGTCCTGATTTAATTATCAAATCGATTTCCTGCCCAGATAATAAGACGAGATTTGAAGGTCCGCATTGTATTACAATCATACAGCCGGACAGAACGGGCACGGGGCCATATATTGATATATAGGGAGTGATCAGCTGAGGGAAGAATCTTAGATTGGACGGCTTTCCTAATATGTTATCTTTTTTTTTAGATTGACATTCGAGAGACTAGAAATTGAATATCTCACCAGATATGTTTATCAGTTCGTTTCGCAATTATCTTATTTGAGAATGACAAACTCCATTCTAATCATAACGTTGTTATTTCTAGGATCGAGTTTCGTCTACTGAGCTTATTTGATATACGATTATCTAATCAGTGGTGCCAGCTAACCCGGTTCGACACAGACCATTTGTCATTCAAGCCAGTGTTTCGGTGAAAAAATGCGTATGAACAGCTCACGAGCGAGGATAGGTTATAAAGCTAGAAACAGAAAAGATATTCTGAAAGATATCAATCAGAAACCAATCTGACAGATACATGTCTCATGGTATGTAAGGTTTGCCGACCTTCTGGCCTGACCTAAAGAAGAAAATAATCAGCAATATGTCACATACGTCATACAGAAACGAAAAATAAACAGATAGCCAACGGGTGAACAATTCGGGGACAATTTCCGCTCTTCAGTAATCCCCCATTACAGCGTGTGCACCATTGTGCGAGCTGGCGAAACCACCCGGATGATCTACATGGTTCCCGACACTTATAAATCAGATATTCTCCACCTATTCACGTTCTTAATTTCCTGTTGCTGTGCCGACTGCAGGACTCCGTGCTATGCTAGACATGTTCTGGGCAAAGTTACCCAGCTTAATCAATGGGTACTTTTTCGGTTCAGTAAGGACGTATAATTAATGTTATTTACGTATATTTATTCCTAGAGGATTTCCCAATCGTCATTGAATCGTCTAGATACTTTCAAGTGTATGCTACATGTATTACATGTTCTACAGTAATGAGTGTTATCAGCGAAGCCGAAGACATTCAATATAAAGTTCCAATCACGAACATGATAAACTGTAATCTATTCGAAATAACGACGTCCCACTGTATCGTTGCCAGGGTTCGCCGTTATAATTTTAAGAGGTCGCCGCTATAATACCATACAAAAATGGGCATTATGAATTTGGAAATGGAACATATCTATACCTAGATGATCTCTCATAGTTTATTATCCATCGTGAAGATTAGAACGCGACGGGAACAAGACGACAAAGAAACTGATAGGAAAGGAATTGGATACACAGTTATGTCTAGATTTTCTCTGATAACTGAGTATTTATGGCAGAAATCTGTTGCAAGTGTCAAAAGGTTTGCTTTGTCGACTAGACTGGAGTCACATTAGAGGCAATCAATACATCTTTGTCTCCGCGCCTGCATAACATGTCGTGTTTAACCCCTGGCCTATTGGTCACTTAGAAACTCAATTTCTGCGACATCCATTATACATCAGTATCGGATAGTTGCACTGAACTTGCCCAGAGAATGGCATTGAAACTAGACATTTCCCGTTAGTCTTACAAACTGAGGGTGAAAAGTCAATAATCCGCCGTGTAATGGACATGTCTATCATTTTGTATGACTATGACATAAGATCGATATTAACTTCGCGCATCTTCACTGATCAGATTCTGTCACCCACATCCTCGCTCCGGTGTGCAGGCATTTGATTTGTTTTACAGTTACGAACAATATACAAATTGAATACTTGACAAACAGCGCTGTAATACTACGATAAATTTAGCCATATGAGAACACCCGAGACTTTCTGACATTCTCTCTCAAACGTGATCTTTATGCAGTCTGGTTAACCCGGATCAATATATCGGCACGCACCATTATTGTTTTATTTGAAACGGACTGGTATCCTGCATGTTGAAACCATCTGTTAAAATGACAGCAAAATCACAAATAAACACACACAATAAAAACAAGAAAAAGCATGGGTTAATAAAAAAAAATACTTCGGAGAAGGATAGCTAATTGACACCCCTACTATTGTAATTGGAAATACATCTAGGAGTGTTTGTGTTTTTGACTATTTCAATGCGGCAGCCATATTATTTTGGCGGTGATCACTCCATGATAATCGTTTGGCTGTGAACATGGAGATCACACTCCTATTACTACATTTAAACCCATTTCCGGACGCGTTACATAGAGAACTTGCATGAGAAAGGTTCACGACACAGTGATACATGTCTACTGTCCATACGAATGGACGGGGCCATGACGTGGATAGTACGTTTATTCGCGTTCATGGAAGCCAATATATCGCTGCACACCGTGATCTAATCGTATTCTGAAAACTGGAAACCATAAGATGTTTGGGTACCGGTGTTGGATCATGCCGATAAAAGATACTGAATCTGTTATCACCGTGCGTGGAAATTATATTGTGGATGACGGAAACATTTTTTGTGTATTTTGATTAATCTACTAATAGTTTGTAAGGAAACTCGAAAAATGGGCTGTATTGGTTTCCTCCAAGTTTGAGATGCTGGCAAGAAATCACTGCGATTTAATCCAAAATGTTTGGCAACATTTGTCGTTGGACAAGAGGCCCTAAAGACTGGACGAAATATCAAAGGAATACGGCCGTCGAATTAGTCCAACACAATACGAAGGCTCGGATCAAGATATCATTTGAGGGGCGGGCTGTTCGCCCCGTAATTCTGCTAATTCTTAAGAATCGATCACGTCGCTATGGCAAAAAAGTGTGGATAGCTGACCTCCCGTTAGATATCGTCTAAGTCAAAGAAGTATGCATAGTTTAATAAGCCAGGCCATGGACCTATTTCATTTACATTGATCACATCAAATGTAGCTATAGATTCTAATTACAAGTATATTTTTCAGGATAATAAGATGTTTGTCAGATCTATACCTTAACTCGGTCTGGTATAGCTGGTGATGTATGCGTTTTACCTGAAAATGACATAGAGATAGGAAGGGCGGGACAATGCCACACCCCACATAAACAAAATAGAAATATTCTCTACTCTCTGTTATACAAATCTGAAACTTTCCACTCAAGCAAATTCAAACCAGCTATCATTGTGACACTGGTGATGGCACAGTGACATCATATTGGCGTGCATATCCTCCATTTACCAAACCTTTTACAATTTCTCTGAAACAGATAATTGTAAAGCTGACACCCCGTGATTTCATAGCGTATAATATTGGGGCCATTTCGAGCTTATTGGCATAACTCTTCGAGCAGAGGATCATGGGGAAATGTGAAATGGCGGTCATGAGAATAGTTCTCTGATCCTACCCAATGCTTCGCCGTAACTGCACAACGAAAACAAATAAAGAACCGAAACTGAAACATGACAACAACTGAATATAGAAAGGACATTCTATTGTAGTTGCCTGTCTTTCGGACAACCTGTACCCAAGGACAACCATTATTGTCCACACCGACTTGGCAAATTATGCTATCTAGCATTTTAATTCCATGATTCTGAAACCCATTCGTGAATATCAGGCATTGGAGGCTATATAGGAACGTGATGTGCAAAATCTATATCATTATAGGTACTTTTCGTAATTATAACTTTCTAAATAATACACCAAAATTCAGTACGAAATATAATTGGCCACTGGTGAAAATATTATGACTGGAGCAGTACGATGTAGACTCCTTCTCCCGCTTCTCGCGTACCGTGAACTACGTGTAGCATGCATTCGTTCACATTATTAGGGTTATGTCAGCCTCTGTCAAAGCCCTATGGAATTAAATTGAAGATACTAACTGGAGTACCTACTGGAATCTTCAGGTCATTAGGTTAGCCCAAAGTGGCGTGTCATCTCTACCAATTTGAGTTAACTTATCATGTAGTCTGGTATTTATCGACCCTTTCTAAAATATTCTAGTAGATCAGGGTTGTGTCAAATCTTGTCGGCAGCCACAGGTTGTCCAGTCAACATTTGAAGGAATTTACAGTCCACGAGTCGGCATCCTATTTGAGAGTGCCCTTTGGCGTATGAATTTATTCATCGTCGCTTTCCCAATTCCCGTCGATGTCCTTTAGTTGCTGACGTGGGAAATTTAAAAAAGCACATTTGGTTGACATCACAAAACACATGGATAATTATAAATATTTGATATAGGACAAGTCACTGACAGTACAGACTTACACTTTATCACGTGAAATTTCAGTAGCCAGTCTTTCGACCAATCACAAAATCTACTAGTCATTAATAAAATCAGGAAAAACAGTGGTCCGAGGATACTGCCCTGCGGTATTCCACTCCCCACTGATGTCCATCCAGATTGATTACCACTTAGTACCACCCGTTGACGTCTGTTGGACATAAACGTTTGATCCTGTTTGGGAGAGACCATCTAAACCCGTACGCTTCCGGCTCATGTATAACCTTCTGTGCAGAACTGTGTCGAATGCTTTCTGAAAGTCAAAATGAATTATATATACTTGTGTATCCTGGTTCAGTCTTCAGTTAATAATTTGTACATTTGTGCAACGATGTTACCTGAATCCGAACAGACAGCCGGAAAGAAGTCCGTGCACTCTCATATATCACACAGCTGTTCATCTGAGCTGTTTACACACTACTGATGTTAAATTTCTAGGTAAACATACATGCACAATGATGGTGGGGCAAACTATTCAAGAGCGATAATACAATAGCCCTATAAAGTCCAGGCACACTCCGCCCCTCTCTTCCCTTACTCCTCCCGACTTCGTTATTGGCACCACAACTTTTTAACGATTTAACGGATTTCTAAAATATTTTGTCAGGATGGAACTGCGGTCTCATAGAGGGACTCAAACCTGGGAAATGCAATTTAGGGCGAAGAACGTTTTTTAACGGGAGTCATGAAACTTCGTCAGGATAGCTATGGGATCCGATAGAGCAACATAGCGATAACAATTTCAAGTAAGGTATCTAATGCTCACTACGGGCCCGGAACTATCGAAGCTTTTCCAAGATGACAATGTGGTCGCTATCATAGAGATAGCTTTTGATTTTTTAGGTAAAAACGGTAAATTGTGAATACTGATACATCACTTCATGCTATTAGACACATGGAAAGAAATCTGACGAGTTGTGACTAACGTTAAATTTAAAATTTAGTTTTCGCTTTCTGACTCTAATCTCCTGGGAAATCCCAAGAATTCCCTGAAGTCATATCTCTAGTATGAGAAAAGTCAGTCCCATATCCCTGCACTTGTCCTCATTTGTTATTGTCTCGTGGATCACAAACAGAAAATGTTCTCTAGAATTGTATGATCTTGTTCACAGTAAGGAGTCTATGACAGCAGGCCTATGCTCGTGTATCTAATTTGTATCTCTGGTGCTCTAAGCCAGAAAACTGGAATCTGTGTGATATAGGACGAGATGTCCCTTGATTCGAGGCATCAATATATTATTCGATCGGCTTTATTGGATTGAGAGGAAAGTAAAGGCCAGGAATAACACCATAGATGATAATCCACATGATTCTGACATAGGATCCTGCTTTTAAACTCCATTAGATATCATGGAAAGGTTAAGCGTTGGCTCACATAAACGGTATAAGTTATCATAAGGAAATAATTGCCGAATTTGGCGTCATGAAATTCTTTAAATCAGTCCAATACCCCCTGATCAATATTTCATTTTGAGTGGTGACCTTTAGGGATGAACCTATAACGTTACTAAGGCTTTGAAATCAATTGCTATTACAAAACTGCAGACCTTTGTGACATGCCGTCAATATATAAGATGAATGGGTTATCAATCTGTGTTACATACACAGGTGTCTCAGGTAGTATATCTCCTACTCCGAGTCTCGTCGCATGTATGGAATAAGCCAGTCATTTTTGTCTGCACTCAGTAGTGACTATTTCGACACCCACTAAACATGTTTCGCTATATAGAACACAAGGCCTTCTATTACAACGAGCTCGTAAAAGCAGACGTGCCGTTGACATAAAGTGATCCCGGTGCTTCTTTTTCTTGGTGTGTTTTCACAAACTATTATTTCCCCCTCGAAGATCCAGGGGGAGAGGGCCTTGAACGTCGTATATGAGGCTGTAACAGACGTCATTTCATATATGGAAACCGATGAGTTGGAAAATGTCTCACAGTGCCTTTTACAAGTGTTTCAGGAAAACTTCATCTAGTGGAGGTTTGATCGCATGTCAATATCTGGAACTGTATTATAAACAGGGGGAAAACTTGACTGAGCAGTACCTGAGCACAATATATACGCAATAAAAGGGACGATGCCGGCATACTGACAAGGATTCATATGGCCCCACAGAAAAATTTACTGACGGCATATTAATAAAAACATCAGAAGAACCAAAAGTGATACAATGGTGTATACATAACCATTAGACTGTGTAGGTTTGATATAATCTAAAGTAATAAGTGGGGGTTTTTGTAGTCAAGAAAGTGTTTAACATTCGTTTAGATTATGTCACTTGAATACACAGCATTCTCCGAAGGTAAATTTGAGGCAGGATTGTGCTTGTTCATAATTTGGCAGCCATGGCGAATGGTTTCCCCAATGTTTGGAAAACTACATACACCGCATTTGATTTGGTACACCACTTTGCTGCAAAACCTTTTTTTATCGTCTTCCTTGAAAGGAAAGTCTGGTGCATTTGGTGCAACTCTACATTTGTAATTTGCAATTCATACTCATGATAACAAAGCGTGTTTATGCCAACGTTTAGCAGGTGATATTGGGATCCATATTTGTTTTCGGGATGATGTTATATGGGTGCGTGGGAGGCGTATGGTTCCTCTAGTAGAGGGGTTCATTGCCAGTCTACAATAAACGGTTGGCTAAAATACAGAAACACCATTACACTAAGAACTCTCGTTGGGTCTCTTCTGCGCCTTCCTACTTTCTCACCACCATTGTATGT
This sequence comes from Hanleya hanleyi, assembly GCA_036873755.1. Classification (NCBI taxonomy): domain Eukaryota; kingdom Metazoa; phylum Mollusca; class Polyplacophora; order Lepidopleurida; family Hanleyidae; genus Hanleya; species Hanleya hanleyi. Next base: position 10,153 of record JAVTVY010011456.1, read on the forward strand.
TTATATATAACTTATTTAGCCAATTGCCGTAATATTCCAAGTACTCTATATTATTGAAAATACAATTGAGTCCATGTCTTCCTCTTGTCACAAACCAATCACTGATATACACCAAAACACAGAACCGAAAAACACACCTGAAACGTTGTCAGATATCAATACAATTTGGCAACTCGAGATTTGTTGCAAATGGGATCAATTGATTCAATGGTTACAAACAAACACGCTTATGAAAGAATAACATGGGATTTTAAAACCTTTCAAAGCCGACTTCATTTTCTATTATTAGTGTCCAAACACCTCAAAATAGGATAAAAGTAAACCCAAGATAACCATTTATTGGCATTGTCGCTAGCTCCAAAGTCAAATATGTTTTTCCAAAATGTGGGCCGGACAGATTCATCGGATGGACGGCAGGCAATGTTGGGTGGGCAATATATGATGCTTGCGGTATCCTCGAAACTTGATTCATATTCACTGTTCGCCAAAAGGCAACTTTATAAATGCCTTGGAGATGAACGTCAATAATATTTCCCATCTTCACCCAAACTCCCCGCCCCCGCCTGGATATACGATGGAAAAGTCTGAATTTATCCGCCATAAAGCTGCTATTAGAAACAAAGTGTGGTGACCCTCATTTTTATTTCAAATTTCATAAGAAGTATATAAATTCTACCTCTTAATGTAACTTGAAGATTTGACTTTGGGAATTAAATCTAATGAGCTATCAACACGAAAACGGACTACTTTCCCTTCTTATTCAATTGTACAGGATGCATATATCTACAGATAGTATGAGTACACGCTGTTATTATTTTTAAAATGGATGTGATCTACTCCCTTAAGTAAGCGTTCCTTCGACAGTATAACCTACTGCTAATATTCAGTTACATGCTCAGTGAGTAACTCGGGTTGCGATATAATGTCCCTCATAGACCGCGCTGTTATTTGCTTTTCGACCTTTGATTCTCTTCTTGACCATTAAAATATTGATGCGTGTCTTTGGTATAACGGCGTCGTAATTGAAGGTCAGACGGTTGAGGTTAATGGGCCAACATAATATAAGAGTGTCTCTGTTGTCTGGGATATATATATATATATATGTAGCTTTCGGGGCATATCACTGTTTTGATTGCCTTGAAGTATTCATCACAGTCGAACACATATACAAACTATATCATTAAATATTCCTTTTGTTGAATATCTGTGAGTGTTTCAATGAACAGAGATATGCAGACGAGTTTATCTTCCGGCATCAGTCTCTTTTAAGGATATCTTTTCCAGGCGTTTGGATACGTCTCTTAATATTGTAAGTTGATTTTTATGTATGTCCCAATTGCATTGAGTTGGTGAGATGCTGAAATTAAGCAGAGAGAGTTGGAATACGGTGTTTCATAACAAATTAACACCGGAATTTAACTGCGGAAAGACAAATTCCGTTGAAGGAAACCACTAAAAATGTGTAAACTGGATATCATAATTGGATTTATATGACTAGAAATATGTAAGGGTTTCGTCTTCTTCTAGTAATTCCTGAATTATGTAATGATAATACGAGCATCACACTTATTTAATAAACTGATAGCTCTCCAGTATTTTAAAATCAAATCTTTCTCATTCGATTAAAAAGATCTTCTAATCCAGCTGATTAAAGAATCTCTCACAATCTTAAAATCTATGCAGTTGATCGAAATATGGTTAACTGTATGTTTCTCATGACATGGGATACACATCGGGACTGGTTCCTATTTTCAAAACTGTTGGTGAGTCAGTTGGGAAAGACCGATTCGACAACTTCATATTATAGCCTGATCAAACTGCTTCCTACTACTAAGGTGAGTATAACATGGTGGAGAATGAAGCGCTTGGTCGGCGACGGACATCACAGGTGTTTGTTCAGAATAGGAATTTGCATTCAATAAATACTCGTTTGGGCCATTTTTAACGAACGGATGAATTGATGGCGCTATTACGTCATCGCTCTCAAATATTTGCATCTAATACCGCTCAAGCCGGAGCTAGGGACCTTGTAGTCATGCAATTCAATATGTCCACATGAACAGTCACAATAAAAGCCTGTCTGGGATACAAATAATCACCTGGATCAGTTGTGGTTTTTGTGATGTTTTCAGAATTATGCAGTCAGTATATTTGTCTGTGGTGTTATATAACTTCTTCTAAATACGCCGGCATCATTTTCCGCTACCTTTTTAATCATTTTGTTGAACTCTTGTTTTTAACCGCAGTATCCCTAAAAAGTTGAAACAGCTTTCTCATATATTCAAAGATGCAAGCTCTGAAATCACTATACGGGATTCCACGATGAGTGATCTCATCATCTAGGACTGCCTTAGCTTTTGCATCACATCAGTATTCCTGCGATGCCAACAGGACTGAGTAGCTAATAAAACACGGTCTCAAACTACTATTCTGTGAGACATAATAAGTTGGATCAAGGGACAAAGTGCATGAACACATCAGTTTGGAAAGGTGTTCTTCCTTTAACTTCATTTATTCAATAGGCTGTGGAGAATTGGGTTGGGATTCTAACAAGTGTTGTGTATGAAACTTCGGCTGAAGACGTACTTTTTTCTGCGAAGGAGATTATCAACATATGTCATCAAACGACAGTTTTATCTGTAGTCAATTCATTACTCTGGAAAAAGGAAATAATTTTTGGAAGAAGGAATAATTTAGACGACAGCGGGAATCGAGACGAAGACCCCTCTATTCCGTAGAGATGGCCTTACACGCTGAGCTAAGCAACCAGCAACTGACACTGGGTCTCATCGTGTGTCAAAATAATCGTCTGAATAATTCCATCAATCACTTGAAAAGAAACAACCTTTCAATATCAATGATGAGGAGATATCTGCGAACACTCCTCGCCGTTCATTCGAAGATGGGCTTTAGAATATCAGATAGTTCCAGAACAGGTGGAATATGTTGGCAGGGTGCTTCGTAAGATCTTGTTATCAAGCCAGGGCAAACTTTCTACACGTTTGCATTATCTTGCACAATACAACGACCGATATGTGTGGCTACACTTTAATTCATTCAAATTCCAACTTTCTTCAAACTGTTCACAATCGCATGTTTATTATCGATCTATTATTTTGTTTGTTGATTTAAGTGTTTAAAAATACATTCTAAATGCCTAGCACATGCACATGTGTGTTGCTCTTGTGCCATGTAACTGCAATTTGAATATACTAGTTGAAATTGAATATCAACAAAGTTCAGACCAGCATGAAATCTAATATGGCTGCCCGCTTTACTGCATGTTGAAATGCGACGCCTCCTCTATCATTTCGCTAACATGTAATTTATCCATTAGGCAATAGATTCCAAGGTAAACACGACCTATCATACATTTTTCAAAGACTGTAGAATATCTTAGGCGCTCCAGCTAACATCGAAGATAGCTGGATTGCTTTTTACGACGTTTTCCACTTGAAACTTGCATTTTGCCACGTCAATAATTAAATAAGCCATTGTTTAAGAGAGCGTGAACCTTGTACGTGCATCCCTAAGCACTAAAACGAATCTGTAAAATTTCTTGAGCAGCATGTCTCACACGAACAAGGTATTATTCATGCATTATCCCTGAAATTAACTTAAGTGCAACCAAAAAGCGTGCAACGTTACGCACTCCAATAACAGTAAAAGGTCTATAAATTCCTCGTGTACGATCGAAAGCGAAAGCAAAAAATACCGGTATGTTGAACTCGTTTGTGCTTCGTGCATTCTATACAACGTATGGGTTGTATATTGCCGGAGCTATTATGTATGGTAGGCCATCCCTGCCAAATTCTTTGCGTTGAATAAATACCAATGTATTGAAATTATAATTTTACCGCAATATTTTTACTCTCACCCAACCGAAAATGTAAATCCCAGGCTGCTGACATCACAATATAGACATACATTTCGAGGGCAGGAATTAAAAAAAATAGTATCTTTCATTCAACTGTAAAGTACGTTAGAAAGTTGTTATTATGAGTAAAATGGATGCACGTTTGGGAAACGAAAATGTCAAAGGTAGACACAAAAAACGGCATGATCGCCGTTTGAATATGTTCAGGGCCCCTTGTAAATACATGTGTGATCATCCACCCAGTTACGTACTCGCCGAAACAAACTCCATGACTGAAATAGATCGAAGAAATTTTCTATAGAAAATATTATCTACCCTATTCTTTTTTGTTCTCCATTCTGTTTTTCCAATAATGTTTTCAAAAAAGTACTTATTATGAAATAAAGCATTCTGTGGAACACGAAATCCACTTACACAATTTCAAACAAAACAACTTCGTGCACTTAAGTAGAATATTCAGAATACAGAATCAAATTACACTACTTTGTCACCACCGTGTCAGCATTTTTACCTCCGTCGATCAGACGGAGGTCTAGGAGCGCAACGTGAAATCTCCCGCCAAATAATTGTCATATGGGGAACCCACGACTCATGGTATTTCCAATGGGGATTGTCATGGCTCCCGACGAAATCTTGAGGCACTTTTCTTGGACACAATTGAAATAATGGGGTTCCCCATTGCAATGCATTGCAGTGAGCCTTGCTTCTGTAGTCGGGTTCCACCTCAATCTTGAAACCAGAGCTATCCGGTCCTGTCCTCCCATCCACCGAGAGATTTAACATGGCGGCCCTCCAGCTTATAGAGACGGACAATGCGATTTTTTGCCGTTTTTCTGGTAAGTTTATTGTCGCCATTTGATGTCATTACAACTCAATGATTCATAGTACACCACCCGTCATTTCTATATATCGTAAAGTATTTGTCGGCTGATGACTTATGTCGAAGCCAACCAAATAGTCTAAGTTGTTGTTGTTGCATATCAAACTGACTGGCCCACTGGAAGACAACAGCACAATCGACGATGCCCTGATTTTACTGATACTTGTTTTCTTTCAGTGATGATATCCACGAGCCTGGTTGTTTAAAAACAGTTATTCTAAATTTTGCTGATAAATTATATTTCCGGGGGGGGGGGCCTATTTATCTTGGCATTTGGCAGTTGAATAATGGTTTGATTTTGCAGAAGCACCAAGTTGATCTACCTGCGTGAGTCTGTAAACTTATTTAATAAAGCTGATAAATAATATACATATGCTTTTCTTTTCATTTATCCTAACAGTTTAGTGACATCCACATTGTGTGCTGTGACACTTGTTGATGAAGAATAATTTGCTTGTTAAAACCTGATAATATTCTGAAAACTTATTCTGAATTGTAGCTGAAACAAAGGAGTGTCTACATTCCACATGTAGGCCTACATTATTGAGATTTTTGACTGATAGCATGGATGGAACCTTTCTCAATTTTTTTTTTTTTTTTATTTTTTATAGTTTTAAGCCCTGGACATACCACTGGGCATTTATTTGCCATACGATCACATTTCACATGCTTTGTTCAGCCCCGTGATCTGGAACCAAACAGACAGTATCACTAGATGAAATAAGGAGATCATGATATACATTTCAGGTTTTACCAATGCCAAATGACTTGAACAGAAGACAATTAGACAAAAAGAAAATCAATAAATATATCAATAAATAATAAATTACATAGAAAATTTTCTTGTCTTTGCAAGGGGGACATCAGACACACTGACAACACAGACCATTCATTCAAATTTCGCCTTCCATTCGGGGGGCAGAAATATTCCTGAAACACAGTATACATATTCTCTTTTGTGATCTAATTTTCGTTTGTCAAAATATTGCTCCATAGAGGAGTTACTGATATAAACAATCCTGTTCTAGATTATGATATACTGGATTATTATCATGCTCATGCCACTAACATGAACTCCAATCCAACCAGTGGTCAAGATCCATCATCGTTCTTCAGAATTCATATTATTGATCACTCATAGATTGGATTAAGTTCTCATAGTACTCAGTTCTCATTTCATACTTTTGCAAATTCTTGTAACATGGCCAGGCTCCAGTTCTATTAAGTACACGTATGAAAGGTGCGAACTGGTATGATGGATTTCATCTTGTTGTGTATGACGAAAGAATGAAATATAATGAAGGCCATCAACATTTTCAATGAAGTGAGTTTTGATATTAAATATGTATACAATTGATTCCAACTTGCAGGGTTAGCACTTCTGATATCAGATGCAACAGGACTGTTACCCAATGGATGTACTGGATGAGATGGAAAAACCAAAAGAGACTATTGATTGGTTCAGCTGTGTCAGAAAGGTGTGGAATGACAGAGGTGGTGAAAATCAGAGTCAGTGATTGGCCACAACCTCCCCCCCCCACATTGGATATCAGCTGATTCATCAGGAAATAAACATTACGCATGTAATGACCACCGGCAGAGTGATACATGTGTCAATCGGTCAGACATTTTCAAGAATGCCCAGTTTTAACTTAAAACAACCATGCCGGACTTCATTCCTTCTCTCAGAATAATTGGATCTAACTTTTACAAAACCTGCAGCCCTCAATAGCTCCTGAATCTAGACCACATAAATGAAGGGATCTAGTTTATCGGTGATATGGCAAAAATATCATCTAGAATGGGATTGTGTGGATAATATCAGATTCATGAAAGTTGAATTCCTGCAGCATGCTCCACAAATATCATCAAAGATCATAAAACTTTCTGGTCTGCGCCAGTGTGGATCTATACTTGTTTTTTTTTTTACAAAATTATCTCCCTTGACCAGGTGAGGACTTGAATGTGTCTGAATTGATTTAGCCTCGGGAAAAAGGACTTCATTTCCTGAGTAGAGGTAAAAACCGAACATATTTTGATTATTTTATTCAAATTTCAATTCCACTTCTGGTATATGTACATGTATAAAATACATACAGAATGAACTGCATACAGAATAACACAAAGAACAGGTACATGTATCTCATTACATTCTTAACCAAAAATCAATACCTGGGTGATATTACAACAATACCATGGTGTTATATATTGTCATGATTGGCTTAACTTTAGCTGCTGAAGATATTTCTAATTTGAGGGTAATGGGCAATCATACTAAATTTATTTTCATAACTTCATTTATTTTCACAATAAGCAACATAATCGAGATTAGCAAGTGAAGTTTTACAACATAATATAATACGCATCATGGATCTCCTTCAGTTTAGTGTAGACATATACACCCTTGGATATCTGTTACCCTGATTCAGTCATAATATTGTCTGTATTATATTGATGTCGACAAGGAATATACATAATTATTTGATAGTATTATTAATTGTATGTTGTTTATGATTAACATGAATTTTTTATTCGCTGGAATCCAGCCATTTGTTCCATATGGGCAATATTCTCATCAGCCATCACCATTCAATATGAATGTGATACATGTACAAGTCCATGGTAATTGATACATTATGGCGAAGGTGACCTGTAACACCAGTATACAAAATTATTCCAAGCTCATTGAATCAGCACATGATGCTGAGACAGATCAGAACGGAGTGTCGGTAAAATCAGATGTGTTTTGTAGAGGATTCTGTCAATGAGGATGCTATACTGTACACATACAAAATATGAAGTGTTGATGTGTAGGGCCTATAGCATAAAATCACAAGCAAGTTGGTAAAACTAGGCACACAGGGTCTCATTTCTGCCGCTAACGTGTTGATTTGGGTGGGGGCGTCCTCTCATTGGGAGGTGTGGGTGGGAAGGGGTCTAATGTCTCCAGGTTTTCCATCAATATACTCTATTCCATACCCCAATATTTCAAGCACGTGAAATCAAAGAAATATTATTTGCGTGGAATGTGACTTCCACATCCCTAGCTGGACATGCTAGTAGGGAACCCTCAATCTCAGGTTAATTACCATTGGTGAAGTTAACGTCCAACCAATGCAAAATTGAGCTTGGCATCCGACCCTATGTTATTCAGTGATGTACTATTCCCCTACTGGCCCTGTTGCCTCGACGGAGGTCTTTGCGCTCATCCAGCGCTTGTTAACTTTGAAATCGACAGTCTAAATTGCGCAATCCTCTTATATTGCACAGGAAACCGGAACGACCAGATCTTCATAAGACTGTAGTTACACAAATTACGGACTGTACTGAGCTCACTTAGTCACAACTAGGCACACGTACTTTCAAGTATCTTGGTAATAAATCATGCAATATCCATTACTTAAATTACTGGTTACTGCGCAGATATGGACATTTCACAGTATTGTCAAGCAACTTAACGCAATAGCCCAATTTCATTTAAAATAACATTCTCATCAATAATGCAGTGGTACAGTTTATGGATGTAATTGTTGTATTTGGACTGTGATCTCCATATCCTCAGCCAAATAATTATAATATTGTGAGAACAACCGAAAAGATATCGCTGCCGCATCGAAGTAGGAACAACACAAACACTCCTATGTTATTTCCAATTGCAGTAGTCGGGTTGTCAATTGAATTGCCTCCTCTGAAATAGTATAGTTTTTATTTGCGATAATCTTGAGATTTCTGATTTTTTTGTGTGTGTGTTTATTTTGGCAGATGGCTTCAACTTTTGAGATACCAGTCCGGTTCAAATAAAATAATAACCGTGTGTGCTGATAGATTATCCACGTTAACCAGACATCCTGATGTTCAAATCTTGAGAACGAACGCCAAGATAGACATCGGCAAATCGAAATTGGTCTCGTATGTGCTCATATAACGAGTGTGTACTGCGGTATTATAACGCTGTTTGTCAAATATTCAATTTGTTTTTTGTTCGTCGCTGTAAATAAAATCAAGTGCCTACCTACTGGAGCGAGGATGCGACTGACAGAACCTGATACGTGAAGACGCGCGAAGTTCATATCGATATTATGTCATACAGTAAAGCAGAATGATAGACATGTCCATTACATGGTAGATAATTGACTTTTCACACTCAGTATGATTAACGGGAAATGTCCAGTTTCAATGCCATTCTCAGGGCATAATCTCCAAGTGCAAATATCTGATACTGTTGTAGAATGGATGTTGGAGAAAGCCAGTTTCTGAGTGGCCGATAGGCTAGGGGTAAATGTGAGAGGTTATATAAGCGCCGAGACAAAGAATTAATGATTGCCTCTAATGAGACCGCGAGCCGAACGACAAAGCCAACCTTTTGACATTTGCAACAGATTTCCGCCATAAGCACTCAGTTATCAGAAAAAATCTAGACAGAGCTGTTTATCCAATTCCAAACTTTAAAACGCTTTTCGTATTACTTTCCTGATCATCTTGTTCCCGTCGTGTTCTAATCTTCGTGATGAATAATAAACTATGAGAGACCATCTAGATATAGATATGTTCCAAAATCCATAATACCAGAAGTTCATGAAAACTAGAAGTATGTAGGCCTAGTGATGTATTCAGTATCATCGACGGCATGTTACCCGTTTTAGCGCATCCAGTTGAAAACATTGCCTCCTAGCGGGAACTGGCGAACTGCCAGGGGAGACAATTTTGGGAAGGTCAGGAAACGACTCCTACAGCGTCCCGAGTCAAACCGCCAAAGGTGACTCAATGAATCATGGGAGTTTTATGAGAGACCGTGACACTGCATTTCACTGAAAATTATCAAAATCGTGGCTCGCCTATGTTAACTCCTCGTGGCGAAGTTGGGTTGATTTATTTTTACTTCCATGCAAACAAAATATCTGTTGACTGTTAGTTACGAACATTGGTAACAATAATAATTAATAAATATATCCCTTCAGATTTATCCAGAAAGTCGATTCATATGCAAATAAAGCACTCCGCTACATTCTCAGATGCGGCATTCTATGAATATTCGTTCTTCTTACACTCCTGATGCAAACCTCCCATCATCAATAATATTTATTCAACGAAATGTAACCCAAGTTGATACATTTATTCATGAGCCTACTATTTATCGTCACGAGCACAACAGCTTTCTTCTTTCGTTTTCTCTCTGGGTCAAGCCGTTACATATAATGGGGCTTGTGCTTCTAAATCTGGTAGCCAATCATTTGCCTTTGTGACCCGTTAGTAAAATCCCTGATAGTCCTTATAAGGCACGCCTGCGTATCTCGCGATATTTCTGTAGTATGTTGAACTTCGGTTGTAAGAAAATCGAATGCTCATTGGTCGCCAGTGTTGGTTACGTCATATAATGACCTCCCACGCTTACCGCGGAAAATTGAGGCTTATGACGAGTGGGTCAAAACATTCCTTTGAATTCGACCTGATTCAAACTTGTTGTTGATATATTGTGTAAACATAAAGCCATTCGTATCACCAAATGTCTGTAGTTCGGACGGACATGATAGATTATCGATTTTGGGATTTTAGATTTTAGAAAAAAGACATATATGGTAATATCCTGCCTACCCGTTAGGAGGCCATCAGGTAGCTGGTTAGAAGTAAAGCAAATACATGAACTTCCCGCGTTATCTCCCAGAGTTTATAAGGTACCGTAGACCTGGGTTCCCAGAATAAATGAAACACGGCCATACTCGATTGTAATTCAATAAACGATTTATTGCCCATTTACGATATCGAACTAATGTGTAAAAAAGACAGGAGTCGAAAGTACGGGTAGACCTTCGTTGGGCAGAAGTTTGGATCTAACGAAAATATGTTGACCCCGATGTCAGCACAACCGGTTTTCTGGGTCACCGTAGCGTACGGCCAGACTGCGTGCGCCAGATAATTCCCATGATTCCTCAGTTCAAATTTAGGTAATTCAGCTGCCGACAATTGCCGACTAATAACGACTGCAAGCCGATCGGCGCACAGTGGAAAAATTGGATTCTGTATTGCGCAGATTTCACATCCTACGTCACATGAAGCGTTATAGGCAGGCTGGTGGTGCCATTGCAGTTTACATAGTCTAAGTGATCCTTACATACTTCTAGTTTTCATGAACTTCCGATAATACCCTTATTCGCATTACGTTCATGCCATCTTCGTTGTCTTTTCACAATTACTAGAATATACCCTGCCGAGTATGCAGCCCAATTCTAATGTTGACTGAGTAAGGAATGAATGATCCGAAACAAATTTTATCTGAACAATGACATACATGTATTACTGCAACATTGGTCTACAATTTGGCCAAGATTTCATGAATATAGCAAATACCCTTGGAAAAATTATCATTGAATAAATAACGCATTTCATTGGTTTATTAATTATTTTACAGTGTCGGTCACTCTAAAGATAATAATTGGCAGGAGTTCATTGAATTTTGAACTGCGTGGACGGAAAGAGTTAATATTTGCGGTTGGTGTGTTATTAAGAAGACAATGTAATACACGGATGTTGCTTTATTTATGTACAGTGAAGAATATTAAGTAACACCAAAAGCTTTAAACAGCGCTGATACGCAAATGATCTCCCTTAATAAATTCAGAATGGAAATTCTTGTATAGGTAGGCATATAACATGTCATTAACATAATTGAAGTAGGAGTCCTTACTGTGCCGAAGAAGTACCCATTCATTAGACTGAGTAACTTTGTCCAGAACATGTTCAGCATAACACGAAGTCCTGCAGTCGGCACAGCAACAGGAAATGAAGAACGTGAATAGGTGGAGAATATCTAATTTATAAGTGTCGGGAACCATGTAGATCATCCGGGTGGTTTCGCCAGCTCACACAATGGTGCACAGACACGTTATAATGGAGGATTATTGAAAAGCGGAAATTGTCTCCGAATTTTTCACCAGTTGGCTATCTGTTTATTTTCGGTTTCTGTGACATGTATGTGACATATTGATGATTATTTTCTTCTTTTGTTCACGCCCGAATGTCGGCGAATGCTATAGACCATGAGACATGTATCTGTCAGATTGGTTTCTGATTGAGATTTTTCAGATTACCTTTTTCTAGCTTATACGCAATTTTTCACCCCAACATTGGCTTCGATCACAAACGGGCTGTGGCGAACCGGGTTGGCTGGCACCATTGATTAGATGCTCGTATTTCAAATAAACAGTTGAAACTCGATCCTAAAAAACAACGTTATGATTAGAATGAGATTTTTTATTCTAAAAAAAATAATTGCAAAACGAACTGATAAACATACCTGGTGACATATTCTAGTCTCTCGAACGTCACTCAAAAAAGTTATAACATATCAGGAAAGCCGTCCAATTTAAGTTTCGTCCCACTTCTGATCATTCCTTGTATCAATATATGGGTTCCCCTTTTCCGGCTGTATCATTGTAATACAACAGGAACTTTATATTTTCTCTAATTAGACAATTAAATCAGAAACAGTCCTTGGAGACGATTCTGATCTCCTGCGATAGGAATATTCTTCGTCGTAAGATGATCAGAAGTGATTTACCTCATGCATATCGCTCCAGTTCGCACAATTACAAGGGTTTTTCTTTACCGAAATTCTGCCTAACTTGATTTTTGTTGAGATAAATTTGGTGAACCCGTTAATTGAATTACGATTGAACTTGCCCACTCCTTTCATTTGGTAACCTTGTATCAGCATTTTCATCGGAAAGATTTCATAAATAATTATAAACTTCAAATGAATATATATAGCCTTTCTATGGAGGTCTTTTGGTTTACTAGTACATGGCAAAGTCAAACGTATATGTTTCATAAACCAATTATTTCATCAGTTTGATAGGATGAAATCTCGAATTCTCCGTTACTTGGAATCCCTTGAACTAGCTCGAAACTAGAAAATGTACGGTAATATAACAGACGTAATGTGATGTACATATGTAGAACTATTTTATGTTGCCTCATTGTTTCTAAGTTTGCCTCGATCTATTTCAAAGTTTCCTATGCATTCAGTTCAATGGATAACGTTTCAAAGTTACCTATGCATTCAGCTGAACGGATAACGTTTTTCTGATTTATTCGGATTATTGAACTTTTTACTATGATCATAAAATCATTTCCTGGACGACATTTAAAAAACGAAGCATTTTTTTTCTCGGTTGAAGATTTTCCTGAAAGAATGTGAGAGTTCAAATATTTTCCATACGAAGTTTAAAAGTTATTAGCGAGGAAATTTAGAGTCTAATGTTTCACCTACAATTTCATCTAAATTCGGGTAATTTAGATATGGTTATCAGTATCACACTCATCACAAAATCCGAATGGCATAAATGAACAGCTTTCAGAAAATAACTCATTTTGCTGAGTTTATTGATAGCACTTTAATGGAGAAAATCTGATGAGGTATACAAAATCTTATGCTATGAATTTTGGAATCTCCTTAATCTCCGTCGATTCTCCATAATCTCCATAGACTTTTCATAGAGTCTCCATAATCTCAGGGTAACCGCTGTATCAGCATTTATGCTTTAAGTTCGTTGCAGTTTGCATAAACACAACGGATTCGTCAAGTCCCTAAACAAAATACCATTATTATAAGTTAAATATTCTCCGCATCTGAAGCACAAGGTTAAGAATTCTTGGGATATCCTGTTTCAATTCAAGCCACATGGTTGAGGTTATGTACAACCCATATGATTACATTTCCATGGGATATGACAGGACTGTATAGGCATTCCATGTACCCCCAGTTTCTTTGTGGGAAACACACCCCCACGTGTTCATGGGAACAATGCATGTACATCCTGCGACATGGAGGGGCTCGAATGCTGAAAAAGGGTATATATTAGCAGTCAGATGTCATCTTGTATATTGTCATGTAACATTCATGCAGTCGGCATGTGTTCACCCCAGTCATTACTGTTGACACCGACCAGCTTACACCTAGATAACGCGGAGCTGTCTACCCATGAATTTGTCAGGTTGAGATCTCTTGTACTCATTCATTCGAACAACGTAGGCATGGCTTCATCGTCATCTCAATAGCAATAAGCATACATATATATCACATCTCACGGACATAATCATTTCTGGTGGTAGATGAAGGAAATGATCTACGTTACGATACGATATCTACGACGAGTACAACTTGGATGGAAGTCATACTGCACTGGCGAGTAGTTAGTGACATGCCTCTCATCCATTTGCGCTCAAAATACACCCTGGGCAGCCGTTTCGACCAAATGATCATCTTCCGGTTTAATAGTACATTTCATTAGGCCATTCTAGCTTTATGTAAAATTTGCTCCAAAGTCAAGTCAAGCTTAATCCAAGAAAACAATATGAGTGAAACAACCTTGAGTGTGAAATTAAGCCAAATTTCCCCCTCTCCCATGATAACATGCAAAAAAAGGCGACATTCACCTCATGGGCAACATACATGAGAACCCTTTTGAAGAATGGTAGAGTGGTTAGACCAGGCTGTGAGTACTTTGTTGTGTTAGGAGCTCCTCTGGTGTTGTGAACTTTCGTGAACATCGGTGGCACGTTACTCGCGATATACAATACAATACAATACAATATGTTTATTGCACGACTCGTAAAATGGTACATAAAGCGTGACCAACGGAATTGGAACGATATACAAGAATGACCGAGCGGGCAAGGCAGAACCACAGGGGCTCGTTACCGTTGTTAATTGGTTAAATAGGTTGATTATAGGGGGGGGTCGAGGTCCGTAATAAGAGCTCTTTTATTACCGACCTCGATCCCCCCATAATCAACCTATTTAACCAATTAACAACGGTAACGAGCCCCTGTGGGCAGAACATAATGCCCGTCGACGTAGCCGATGGGATTTTAAAATATCTCGCTAGAATATTTTGCACATGATTATATCTATTGAACATTAATGTTACTGAACAATCATTAAACAATATACTGCATAATAAATCGACATCATCTCATCTGTTTTGGTCGAAACTGACTCCTCCACTTTGCCGATCAATAGTGTTGCTCGTATAAACTCGACCTTATGATGGAATTCCTTGATGCCTTCATTTCCCCATCTCGCAATATTATACTGAATAATTACAGCTGGCTAAATCGAAACCAGTTCCATAGAGCATAGAATAACTAATAACGCAAAGAGAAGAGTTATGAATTTAATAAACAAGGAAGGTGGGGGAGGCAATTAGTGGCTCTGTCCACAGCTATTAAATTTGATTGAATATTAATACAGTTGGCATATTAATTGAATATTAACTTGGAGTATCCAGTTTCCACACACGTTTAATATTTTCATATTTGTTCAACAATGGCAATTATACATTGTTAATTTACCAATAGGCAGTGTATGCAAGTTAGTTTGCTGACCGTTCATATAAATATCGTGAACAGTTTTATGTTTGTGACAGCTTGTATTAAGAAATAAATCCGATATAATAAAGTAGAGGATTAAATTAGGTCTCCAAAGATATTGTGTATATTACCGTCGCCCTTTTCCCAGTCACAATCATTACTTCCATCCATGAACTCCTATATTGCCCAGGTGAGGGCATGGGAGCAACCCAGCTCTATACTATTTTTCATCCCTAACAGACAAACGCCAGGCTGCTGACGCCACAGTTGAGGTATACTCTCAGAAGGTTTTCGAACTAATATAGTTTCTTTCATAAAAGCCGCCAAGTATGTCAGAAAAATATTATTACGAGATAAATATATGGCATTTTGAGAAAGAGAAATGCCAAAAGTGGAGAGTAAAACCATAAAAACGCAAAATTCTGAGAGCCCCAACATGTGATCGGCATTTGATTTTTTCCAGGTCCCCTTGCTTGATCATGTTTATGCATGGTAGCGAGCATGTTTGTCATGGCGAATTCTGTCATTGTACTGTGATATGTTTCTGGATATTTGCGTTGTTTTCACTTGTTTGGTTGTTTGGACTACGTTAGCTATATCTGACAAATTCCATCATTCTGTAAGATCCTTCTCTTCCTTCTCTTCACGACTTTCGTTGTTGGGTCTAAGCTTTTAAACGGTTCTCTCTAATTTCGTCTGGATAACTATTGGATCAGGCAGAGTACCCCAAAGCCTAAGAAAGGTTACCCAACGCCCATTGGGACAATTTGGCCCATCGGGAAACTCTTGTTGAGGAACCCGGTTGTAGGTCATACTCTGAGTCAGTTGTGCATACAATTCGGTTTTATGAACCCATGTACTTCAAGATCCTCATGGTACTCATATGAACAGTCACAATCAAAGCGTGACTGAGATACATCTTTTTTTTAGATGACGACTCTATAACGAATATTATGGATTAAGAATACTGATCAGCGATACGGATTTGATATTTTTGAACATCATGATGTCTTGCCGGCATCATTGAAAACTGTTGACCGCTTCTCTCTTGCAGGAAACAAGCCTATGTTTATGTATACTATGATTGTCTTTTTGAATTTGGTGCTAATACTGTTATGTGGAAATGGAATAGGTCTTTGGATTATGGACGCGGATATTCTCTAATGGACGACGGCTGGATTATGAATGACGGACTAGACGCTTGTAATTCTAGATTTTGTCAGTTCAGCCATCATACATTAAGATGAGCAAGAGGTTTGACAAGTCACTGGCTGTTAAACGGTCAGATTTACAAGCTGTTAAACCGATTGATGTATATCATGCTTAAGATGCTGTTAGATCAGGACCATGTGTGCTTGAGGGTTTATTACAGGTGTCAAAGACTATTTGGAACGTTGCAGTAGCTGACGAACGAGTAAAGACAGATCTGATGTTAAACGGTATAGACGCTGTTCAACATCGTCGTTTTGAAGAAAAATAGAACCAAAAATTGGATCTCTCATACTGCGGCTTTCCTATACTCGAAGGGAGGGAGGGAGGGAATTTGGTTTAATGTCACACTCAAGTTTGTTTCACTCATATGGTGACAGTCAGTTTGGTTGGTGGAGGAAACCGGAGTACCCGGAGAGAACCACCGCCCTTCGGCACGTCACTGACAAACTTTCACACATAGACCAGCTGGGCTCGAAACCGTGCCGGTTCAGCGGTGTGAGGCCAGCGGTCACCAGCGAAGCGCCTTATCCTATACTCGAAAAATGTACTTGGTCTGTTCATGATGACCTTTGTGGGAGTGATCACACTCCCACTGTTCATTCAGCTGATGACCCTACTTCAACAAGGTATAATTTTAAGAGAGCTAATTTTGAAAAGCTTTTTCTCAAAAACTACAAACAGTCACTTTCGCTGCTGTCCCAGTGCCTATACAGTTATTCTCAGATATGCTGAAATTGCTAACCAAATCATACCCACATCCTCAGGAGTTGCACATGTTGAAAAAACATGGTCTACTGACGACTGTAAAGGGGCAAGAAAATGTAGAAAGGAAGCACAACGATGTTTCTGCCGACATCCTAATTCTAAAAATTTGAAAGATCTCGGAGTTACTTGAGCTAAAGCTCGTAGAATAACAGAATTTTGGAATATGATCCAAATAATTCGGTGCCGAGAATACGGTGGATTATCGGACGTAGCTTAGTATCTCAGTCGCGCTTTTATTGCAGCTGTTCATGTGGAGATTATGAAGTATCCACACGGCCCCTCGCACCGGCTTAAGCAAAATTAGATACACTAGCTCGGGAGCTGTGATGACAGATCAACTCAAATAAATAACTCTTCTGATGTTAATGGATGAGCATCGAGGATGTCTGATGGAGTAAACGTCTCAACATGGGGTAAACTTGGTGAATGCAATAATTTCAGAAAAACAAGCCTGTGATGCCCGACGTCGTACGGCTTAAATTTTCCACCAAAACAATAAACCTACATATATTTGTGGAATGACAAGAACATAGGGCGGGCCACGGGGACTAACAATCCACCAGCAGAATCCTACCATATACAGGCATTAAATTGAAACGTTATGCAGGAGGTGGGAAAAATTTTCGACGTCTGATGACGAAAAGGCAACCATATGACTCCACAGGAAAGCTTTCCTCGGTACCGCACATTTTCAGTGCCGAGAATACGGTGGATTATCGAACGTAGCTTTAGTATCTCAGCCGCGCTGTTATTGCAGCTGTTCATGTGGAGACTATGAAGTATCCACTCTGCGGAATTAGATACGCTAATTCGGGAGCTGTAATGACAGATCAGCTCAAATAAATAACCCATCTGATGTTAATGGATGAACATCGAGGATGTCTGATGGAGTATACGTCTCAAGATGGGATAAACCCGGTAAATAATTCCAGAGTTCATCATCTCAATGATGGAAATCAGGTAATAACTGACAGAGTTGAAATTGCAAATAATTTAGACGAAACAATTAACAAAAACTCTTCGTCAGATAATTATGTACCTAAATTTCAAAGTTTCCAAAAAATAGAACAGAAGAATGAAATTAAATTTTCCTCCAATAATCGTGACGGCTATAAAGCTTTGTTCACAATAGAGGAATTTCATGCTTCTCTCGGGTCCTGATAATAGTCACTATCGAATTTTGAAACGTCTACCCAAATCTTTTCTAGAAATCTTATTACACACATTTAACAGACTTTGGGTCACAGAAGACTTTTCACTGTCATGGCATAATGCCCTTGTTATATCAGTCCCAAAACCTTACCGTAGCCATACAGACCCTGGTAATTATCGTCCGATCTGACAAGCTGGTTTCCGTGAATATAGAAGTACCGTTGACCATTTAATTAGATTAGATTCCTAATCTGATTCTTTTCCTAATGTAAAGATTGATTTCGCCAAGATGTGGTTTCTATCTTTTTTTATTCAGAAAAAGTCTATGATACTACATGGAAATACGGGATTTTAAAAGAGCTTGATACTATTGGATTAAAAGGCCGTTTACCCATTTTTATATACAGCGTTTTGAATGATAGACAATTTCAAGTTCGGATATCAGATCATTTCGATCAGGATCAGGGTTTCCCGCAAGACAGTATTTTACCTATTACTCTGTTTAGTATCAAGATCAACAGCTTATCTGCAGTTTTGAAAAAAAAAATCAATTGCTGGTTCACTCTTTATACATGATTTCAACATATCATGTAGTGGAATAAGTATACATAATATTGACAGAACATTACAATTTTGTCTAAATAGAACTCCGAAATGGTGTCTAGAAAATGGCTTCAAGTTCTCCAGAGCAACGACAAATTGTATACACTTTTGCAGAAAGTATTTCCAGCATAAAGATCCAGTACTTACATTAGATTGAACTTTGATCGAGATAGTAAAATAAGTAAAATTCTTAGAAATATTGTTTGATCATCGATTAATTTTCTTATCGCATATAAATTGCTTGAAAGCTAGGCGCACGGAAGCTCTTGATTTGTTGAAAGTAGGTGCCAGCTATAAGTGGGGGAGAATATCAGCAGACGCTTCTCCAATTCCATCGACCACTTGTTCGTTCTAAGCTTGAATATGGGTCTATTGTTTACAACGGTGCAAGCAAGTCAAACTTGGCAACGCTAGATCTTATTCTTCACCAAGGACTAAGACTTTGCCTCGGAACGTTCAGAGCAAACCCCTGAATAATGCTTATATATCGAAGCAGATGAATCTTCTTTAGAACTTCTCAAAGAACTTCTTTAGAACTATCACTGCAATATATATATCACACAATTGCGATCTAATCGCTCAAGCCAGCTCGTGTATACACAAGAATTTGGTCTACTGAGAGAAATATACAGATCGCATCAGGCTATTTATTCAGATGGTTCTAAAGATGGTGAGAGAGTAGCGTGTATTACTATCTTTGATTCCAAACCTAAATTGGAGCGATATGCAAGCGGTGGGGAAAATTGACGACAGTTTACTGACGACGTCTGGCGACTAAAAATCAACCATATGACTCTACAGGAAAGCATCCCTCGGCACCTAACATTCAGACCCGAGAATACGATGAATTCTCGGACGTAGCCTTGGTATCTCAGCCGCGCTTTTATTAAAACCTGTCGATTTCCAGGTAAAAGTTCGGTATTCACTGCCGAAGCCAAAGCTCTATTGTCAGCTTTATAAGATATTGGGTATTATCTATGTTATGAATACAACCGTCTACCCCGGTTCTTCTGTCTTGCAGGGAATTAGCCTAGTTTTATGTATACCATGATTTATCCTTTTAATTTGGTGCTAATGTTATTATAATAATTAGATCTTTGGATTATGGACGCGGAAATTCTTTAATGGACGACGGCTGAATATTGAATGACGGACTAGACGATTGTATTTGTTCCAGAATCATAGCTTCAATAGCAGCTGATAGTTTCTGTATTGACAATAGTCAGAGCAGAGATACCTTGATTTCGAAGACCGTCTATTGCATTTTCGTACAAATATCTACGGCAACCAAAAAGCATGTCTTCTGCTGTTGATCCACGATTGATATTTATTTATCTACGATACTTCTTTATTCACTATTTATTTTGTGTGTGTGTGTGTGTGTGTGTGTGTGTTGTGCGTGTGTGAGAGAGAGAAATGTTGGCCTTGTGTCGGCACCTCTTCCCACTTCCCTGATATGTGTTGTAATTTTTTCCTGTATATGGCGAGATTCTGCTGGTGGACGTTTCGTCCCCGAGGCCCGCCCCCTGTACAGACCTTTTGGTCTTTGATATATGTTGGCATTTGTGGGAAGTTGATGCTGGGTCGACATCGGGCCTTACAGACTAGTCTTTTGTGTTAATTGCCGTCATTTACATCTGACGACGATACAGCTCACCAATCTCTAATGTACGAGTTGTCACAGCGAAACAGCTCACCAATTACCAGTATACGAGTTGTCAGAGCATTTCCATCATAGCTCTCTAGATTTGTATCTAATACCGCTTATGCCGGTGCTAGGGGCCGTGAGCAGAACCCAATCATGTGACCAGTTACAGGCCGAACCAGACGCGATGCCCCAATGTTGTCACTTCCAACGTATTACTCGCTATTAAAACAAGAATATGGTCCTTTGACACAAAGTAATTCTGTACCCCGATGCACATTTCAAGATCTTCTGGAGACACCGAGTAATTTAACAGGTTTTAATTCTACCGGCTATGTGTATATGAGAGGCATAAACAGACAAAAGAATCAACCAATCGATCACGTATGAAACAATCTAAAATTACCGGAACAAGATGAATGACTGAAGTTGTGTATGGAACATATTATCTATCCTATTCATTTTGGTTCTCCTCTCTTTGTTTTCCGTTTGTTAATTATTTTGAAATGTAGTACTTGTAAAGGTGTCAAGTGATTAGAGAAATGTATTATGGATTATAAATAAAGCATTGTGTGAACCGCGAAGTCGTATGAGAAGCGACACTTCAATTTCAAACAAATATCATACCAACATATATAGTGTACTGAATCGGTGTTCAAAAGTACTGGCTGGGCTGATCAGTGTCCAGGGTAATAGGAACTGTAAGCACTCCTGTTCTGGCACATATAGGCACCGTCGTGATATGACTGAAACAAGGTTCAAAACGACGTTAAACCCTACTACTCACTCGCTCACTCGCTCACTCAAAAGTAGGTTATGAAAATAAGGTGCGAGTTTACAAGTGGGAAGAGGCCACCAACATGACCGATGTATTCTTAAGTAGAATCTTCTAAATACATAATCTAATCGGACTAACTTGCCGCGATCGTGTCAGCTACGCGATACGCCTTCTCGACATCGACAGTCTAAATTTCGAAAGTCTCTTATTTTCCACATAAAGACACAGAAGCGGACTGTACTGTTGAGGGAACTTAACACAATAGTATAATTTGATTTAAAATATCATTTTCATGACTAACGGCCAAATATAGAGGACCACGACAGGATGCCTGTGTTCCGGAGTCTTGAAGGATAAGGAAATGAGAGTTATTCAGACGATGACTATGGATCGTGCCACTCTTGCTAGAATGACGGCGTCTTGTTGACAATATAATTCAATCCATTGAATTAATTGACCCGAACGTGCGACAGGCAAAAAATCCCTGTATTTTTTTCTCAGTTTGCAGAATGGCAACAGTTGAGCGCCGATGGTCTCAACACAGAATTCGAAAATGTGCTTCATTATCTGTTCCTCATTCCGACTGGTTAAACCCGATTCACGATTTCAGTATTCAAAGGATGGCCTCGGTAAATGAGCTTTGGTGGAAGCGCTTGGGTGGACTGTTTGTTAGCCAGCCATGTGCTGCCAGCAATTACTGTCACCCAGAATTCGATTGGTGACGCGTCAGTTCGTGCACAGGGTGGTTGAACCAGCCACCCTGAACATAAATGAACCATAGGATACGGATATGCATTCAAGGCGTATTATAAGTAACTATGTAACACTAATTGGCGCTCCTGCAGCTGCTTCAACTGAAGTAGAGCTTTGCCAAAAAGCATTGAAAACCGTTACCAAAATTTTTTAACATGCATGCTTCCTCAATTTTTCCATTCCTAACAATCAAATGTTTGAGTGGAATCACTTCACAGGAATCGGTTGCAGGGGACATTGGTTCTAATTCGACAACTGTCGGTGGAAATTTTGACATGAACGAAATAGTTCATAATGAAATGAGATGAGTACATGATCAGACGGCGCATGTTTCACTTGTATGAGCCTGTGCAATAATTGGCTATTTCAATCAGCGTAACCGAGCCATGGTTATGTAGACAATCGCCGTTAACCCAAACGCATATTCACATTAATGTTACGCGGACGGCATTATCTGACACACGCAGGTCCAGTTTAAATGGGAGTCTGTATTCCGTGAAAATACTCACAACACCATATAGTCTTCGCTAAAATGGTTGGTGCATCGGGTGCAAACTTAGCGACATTCTGGCGAATTAGGTTGATTTTGCTTGTTTACTCGTACAACTCGTGATTTATCAAGAGTATTATAATGTTGTTGAGCATTGATCGGCAATCTACCTGCGTCGGAATTCTCGCATTTTCCCA
This sequence comes from Hanleya hanleyi, assembly GCA_036873755.1. NCBI lineage: Eukaryota > Metazoa > Mollusca > Polyplacophora > Lepidopleurida > Hanleyidae > Hanleya > Hanleya hanleyi. The sequence continues at coordinate 32,873 of JAVTVY010011456.1, forward strand.
ACGCATATGTCCTTTCATTTAATTCGGAGAACATCGAATTAGAATCTAATCTTCTTTGGATTAAGAGGCAATTGTTATCGTTTTTCGAATTTGAAGACTGTATCCGGACACATCGACCTTGTCGACAATTCCTCAGTATGGTGAATTTCCCATCAAACGTCACTCTTTGGCGTTGGAGAACACGGTATGCTAATCACCAATGACGCCAACCGTGGGATAGGATGCGAGTCGAGAGGTCGTCATTGCTTCAATACTGCGATTGATGGCGTGTTCAGGTTTGCTCTTCACAGATTTCATGCGAGGATTTCGAAATGTGTAGTAATGGCGCGGTATAAGCAAGAAAGTTCCCAAAGTAGTTGGCTGAACACATGTTGGTTGAACACATTTGCGGGATGTAAAACCATTCCATGGATTGTCTGAACTAATCCACAGAACAATCCGAACAAATTCCTGAAACACACCGTAGTGGTATTTTGTTGCGACACAAACACAATGTGTCGGTTCGGGCAACGCAATAACAAAGATTGCGCTTCATGGTCGAAGAAGCACATGAGCGCAAGACTCACATGGTGTTTTTTACCAAGTCCAGTTTTTACAAGCTAAGATTCTTAATCCTGATACTGTAGTTGCATGGTACAGCCCAATGGGTCTTCGCCCAATGCGCTCGACCCGGTCGCGATTGGGTAAAGATCAGACAATATCCCGCTTTTGGGACTAGAAACTTAGAATCGCAATATCGTTAAGAGTGGGCGCTGATCACAATGATCTCAGTCGTTGAAGTCGAAAAGGTCGCCATCGTCAATTTATCAAGAGAAATATACGATCGATTCGCAGTGCCGTTCCTTCGATTTTGCATAGATTAATGATAGAGCATGTGTTGAAGCATTCCCAGAGTTCAGATGCATGTACACTGTAGATAATCGTCTTCAAACTGACGTGTATTCTGAAATGTATTCACATAAGCAGTCTAATTCATCAGAAACGGTTTTATCTGTCAAAGTTTTGAAATTTTCCACGATGCACCAAACTTTTTGAAGATTCTATACAGAGATAGTCTGAACATTCCATTGTAAGAAAGATCTCGTACTAGAAGATAATGAACTTGTTTTCATCAATGTATGGTATTTCTCACAGAATTTCATCACTTTCAGCGATATGCAATAGGTTGGGAAAAATTGACGACGTCTAGCGACTAAAAAGCAACCATATGACTCTACAGGAAAGCATTCGTCGACACCTAACATTCAGACCAGAGAATTCGGTGGATTCTCGGATGTAGCCTTAGTATCTCGGCGGCGCTTTTATTGCAGCTGTTCATGTGGAGACAATAAAGTATCCACATGGCCCCTAGCACCGGCTTAAGCGGAATTAGATACGCTAGCTCGGGAGCTGTGGTGACAGATCAGCTCAAACAACTCATCTGATGTTAATGGATGAGCACCGTGGACGTCCGATGGAGTTAACGCCTCAACATGTGGTAAAACTGGTAAATGCAAGAATACCCAGGAAAACTAACCTGTAATTCCCGACGTCGTACGGTTTAAATTTACCAAAACAAGAAACCTACTTATATTTGTCGAGAGACATGTACAGCATAGAAGACTGGTAGCCATGTGTAGCATGACATGCGTGGTAATAATTCCACTTGATCTTGTGGGTGGGTGGGCTTGCAATGTGTGTGTTGGCGTGGGGGAGATATATAACCTTATACCTCAAGTTCGTAAACTATTGCCTATTTTCGCTTAACCCGGAGTCAGGGACCGTTTGATCATCCTACACGTTAAAATAATAACCAACATTTAAATTGTATTTCGAAAACGGATATGCCTGAACCAGAACATAAATACATTGAGGGTTGTTGAGTTTATGGTCATTGGAAACAGGGATAGGTTTTCAGATTTTGAACTCTAAAATGTGTGAGCAAAAAGGCATTAGTAGATTGTGTGAATCGAAGACTGCTGGGATTATAAACAATTGACCCGTGTTTAACTTTTATCATACTACTATTAATCCTATCTGCCCTGGGCATTTTGGGACCTGTCCAGACCTGGGGAGGGCTCCCCCCCAATTATTTTTCTTAGCCCTTGAGCTAGGTAACTGAAACTTAGCACACTATACCCTTCGGTCAAGCTCTACCAGAAAATGTTAAAAATTCCAAGATGGCCGCTTTGACGACGTCACAGTGACGTCATTTTCAAAAACGGCATTTTGAGTCGATTTTTCTGTCAGATTTATCGAATTTTTCATTTATGCAATTTCTCCGCAAAAACTGCGTGATAAATTAGTAAATATTAATCTGATGCGAAATAAAATAGTTTTCGCTCACTTTTCATCTCAGAAAAACAGAACTTTTGAAGAAAAATGACGAAAACATCATTTTTCTGGTACCCTACGTGGCCGCCATCTTGAATTTACCCCTGACCCTATACTCGGGGTGTTCTGCAAATAGGCTCAAAATGACCCCAGTATGAGAATCTATAAATTCACGCAGTGTCAGCTCTCCGGAGATAGCACAGAAAATTTGGTAGGGGGACATTTTGCCCCCCCCCCCCCCCGGCCTGGTACGGATAAATACCGTGTGTATGTGGGCAGATGCTATGATAATATTATAATTGTCTGATTGCATGTGTTTGTAGAATTTAAACTTTCCTACCAAACCGTTATCACACTCCGGAATCCGTCTTAATTTCGCTTTACAATCTGAACTGTACGACTTGGAAATTAATTGGGATGACAGACTACTGGTCTATGATGCGGATTTTGATAATATATATACCGCGGTGTCTTGTCACCATCGCCGTAAACTGTTTACCGCGTCTCTCTCGTGGGAAACCAGCTTCTGCTAGCATTTATATTTTACGCCGGCTTTTGATTTTCGTACTGATACTTTCAAGTGAATAGGACGTTGTGATCATGGGGTCTAAAAGGACGACGGCTGGCTAGAGAATGAATGGCCACAATACTTATTTTGTTTCAGGAATACATCTTGAGATCCAGAGTGTGATCGGTGTTTCCGATTGGTAAGGATTTGAAGGATAATACTTCTTCATCGTCTTGTACTGTGACATACATTGTATTATTTCTGTACCTATATGCGAGTTTATAAATCAAACGTTGAAATATCAGACATTTGCAGTGGGACAAAATCGTTGCAAACCATCTTGCACCTTGCCAGTTTTCATATGAAACGTTGACCTTACACATTGAGTTTTTCAACCGCCTTCTAAAACGAGGCACTTTCTCTCTTCCGTTTGAAGAAAGCTTGTACAGATCACGTAGTCTTCGCCAAATAGCTTCTCAAACAACCCTCTCTTACACTAGCGGAATGCAAAGGGAGTAACATATCAAAAAAGTAGAACCGGGGACACCAAAGTTAGATCAACGAGAATATTACGGGTTTAACCGATTCGTTACCATAAAAAAACCCTGTAATTTGAGCTAGACATCTTCAGCATGTGGTCGATAGTCGAGTGAGGACAAGCACAGCAGGAATAAATGACCGGTCGCCTTCTTCGATACTCGAGTCGTGACTACAGGCTCTTGATATGGTTTAGGGGACACCATCGGCAATTATCCTCCAGGGGCGGGTGCTGATGTGTTCTAAATTTTGTGTGATTAGGGTCAGAAAGTGAAAATGTTACATTTTAGTCACAACGATTCTCACGAGAGATCACTTCAATACATTTGATGTCTGAGAGCATAAAGTACTCTATCGGCATTAGAAACTCCTTATGTTATCACACGGATACAGGGGGCATATATGGCCGCCCAAAGAAGTTTCGCCGCATGGGTTGGAAAGGTTAGACCAATGAAATATCTAGAGCTTGATACGACTACTTACTGAAATACGTTCTCGAAATCAGAATTAAACCGCATTTATGCTCATACTTTATTTTGCGAAAAATAACAAATCTCTGAAAGCTGTTTTGAAACGGCGATTGGAGGGTTGAATCCTCAAACGTGAGTTTGGCATACACAAGATCGAACTCTGCATACCTCCAACTACAAAGAGAGACGGTTTGTTACTCACTAACCAAAATGCCCCCATCACGCTTTTCTAAACTTTTTCCAAAATAACTGCCCCGTCTAGTATTGAAATAATGTTTTGATGTAATGTTTCAGATAGCAGTTTGGTTTTGTGAGTGAAAATATATCGATTATACCATTCCTTGATTTCGTTCATGATAAATTTGCCATTTTATTAGTGTAGCGAAATTTCCATCTTCAGCCGATCTAGCAGCTACAGTTGGCAAGACTATCTTCTTCTAATCCCCATATTGATCTTATTTCAAAGGGCTACAGAATGACAGGCAGGTCAGTTATACGGTGGATTATTGTCTCTTGACCACCATGTCATTATGATGAACCATATACATGGCCAGTTAGTGAGATCACTTACTCAAGCGTAAACCAGAATACGGCAAACCGTATTAGTATTTATTCGGGAACTAATTCTTTATATCGAAAAGAATTCTTTATTTTTTATATCAAAATATATGCTCTTGTTATCAAAAATTGTTTTTTATATATCCAATACAAATCTTTACTTTTACAAAATCCTTTTTTGTTGTACAAAAATATATAATTTTTGATATCAAAAATATTTTCAAATCAGAAGACACTCTACTCATAGTAGGATTTGAGTGTAAGCGAATTGCCCCAGTGCCGATTCTATCATGGTTTTCGTTCGTAAAAAGTGATTTTGTCGTGACTGGGGTATATTCATTATATGGTTATTTGTATATGAGAAATGATGATGATTTGTGGTGGATATAGTTTTATATTCACCATTGATTCCATATTGGATATAGTCCGGTGGCTTAAGTCCAGATTTTCACTTTATCGTTACAGGGTGGAATAAAGCACCAAATTTGGCACACGTATCCTCAGAGGCACCGAGAACAATATCAGGAGGGGTGCTCCCGATTTCGAGGCCCTGGAGGCAATATGTGGCCCATTAGGGGCCCGGGGTCATTTTGGGCCTATAAATGGCAATTTTTATCCCAACGATTTATAAAACATCATATATTCGCTATTCTGTAGGATAGGAGTCTGAAAATTTCTGCACAAATAGTGTTGGCAAGGGTCTAGCGAGAAAAGCAAAATATACCAAGATGGCCACCATAATGACGTCACAACTACGTCAGAACCAATAAATGGTAAATTTTTGACATTTTCGATCAGAAATTTTGAATTATTTATTTTTATTTTCTTTTTTCGTGTTAAGTATACAGTAAATATTAGAAAACAATCGAATATAACCGATTCAGATGGCACGGCAGTCTCTGATTAAGGCCAAACTGGATCGAGTTGGACTAGATCAGTATTTATGTAATAAATTCGTTGGGGCTACCATACAATGCAGCCCGTGACTGGACAATGCATAGCTACCATTTGAGATGTGTCACTCTAATATAGAGGTTGGCATCCATCTACCCATTTTTTAATATGTTACTCGGTGTTGCTGAAGCTGAATTGGCGGCACCAATGCAAAAACTATGACCGATTAAAGAGGGTCAATGCCGATTAAAGAGATTCCGTTCGTTATATGAGCTGAGAAATAGGCAGCTGTAACGGGCGCGCCTTCTGGAAATTGGAACAGGGAGCCCGTCCTCTGTAACCGAAAATAAGCACGGATTGCTCTTGCTCGAACTGGACAATATCTAACATTATGACGATATAAACAAATGAACTGGTTTATGAGATATGTTGTGTTTGAAGTTGCGGATAATAATGTTCATGCCTTGTAATATGCCAGACTGATCAGAGAAAGAGACATCGTTGTATTAGTGAGTGAGTGAGTGAGTGAGTAGGATTTAACGTCGTTTTCAACATTTTTTCAGTCATATCACGACGGCGCCTACATGTGCCAGAACACGAGAGTGTCCACAGTTCCTATTATGCTGGACACTGTTCAGCCCAGCCAGTACAGCACCCGGTCACCCATCCAAGTATTGACCGAGCTCAACGCTGCTTAACTTCGATGATCTAACGAGAACCGGTGTGCCCAACGTGATGCGCCGTACCTCATCGTTGTATTAAAGTACATTGCTATTGCTGTATTGTCTGAACGAACTGTCAATTCACTGACGCGTAAGAGTGCTTGACATGCTACCAAGAACATTGCTCTTAAAAGGATGACATGGATACAATGTTGAGTATAGCATCAAATATCCTTAGTTATGGGCAGCCTGGTATCCGGCTGACCGTCTAATTTTGACATGCCTGTAAGTAGATTTTTGGCTGAGCAGGACCGTTTACTGCAGCCACATTGTGCACATAACTGATAGCCGATACGAATGTATAGGCTGTGAAGGGGGCATGCTTGTGAAAATGCAAGAATATTTTGATCTGAACAGAATGTTATGTTGAACTGACGCACTAATTCCATCAGCAATGAAATACAGTTAGTTTGTGGCACCAAATTTCCACGACGAGCACAATGGGGAAAAACTCCTTGAACGTGATATGTAAGTGGGCAAGATGTAATGGTCATTCTTGGGTTATCCATGATGGCACAAAAGCAGCCGTTAAACCAAAGGTATCAGCAGCGCCGGAAAACAGTTTGATCCGGTTTGATCACACCAGAGGATACCCAATTTGGAGAAAGAAAAGTAATTTTCCGTTGAAAGACTCCAGGAATACAAGCCAGTTATTAGTATAGGTTCTAGCTTCATTCAAGTGAATATGATGGCGAGCATGTGATGCATCTTTTGTTAAAGTCTATCAGGCAGCGGAGAAATACCCTGCCGGGCACCACGACTATACAGGAAAAAAACTGAGAGAGCCAACGAAATACTGCAATTCCATAAGAGTTACCTTTTTGCAGCACGAGAATTTACTCAGCATGCCTTTCGGTTTATGAATTTTGTCTTCTGGAAATGATATTTGCATAGTTCTGTAGTCCACTTGAATCCCATGCGTAGCCATAGTAGTTGATGAGTATTAGGTCTCAGCATGTTTGTTTGGAATGCCCAAATACTAACACCAGTAAATGAAGGTGGCAAGAGCTACAGAACAGTGGCTAGCACCATTTGGAGAGACGAACATGAAGTCGCCCAGTATGTGGGTCACGCCTGATATGCCGAATTTTGTAGTCATAACCGATTTCAGTCGACAGGTATGCCGCGGAAGGCATCCTCTAAATTTATTTTTGCCATCAAGCTTTATGGGCCATGTTTTTTAGTTAGAGCAATCGCGATATCTGAAGTCTCGTATTCAACATACCAAAGATCCTGCGGAAACGCAACGTTAATAGTCCAGGCAGATTTTACAGGTTAAGATAAATCGTGTATCACCCTAAAGTTTCAGAGGGATTTGGGTTAATGTCGCACTCAAGGTTATTTCACTCATATGGTGACATGAGGTTTTATGGTGGAGGAAGCCGGAATGCCTGGGGAGAACCACCGCGGGACCTTCGGCAAGTAACTGGTAAACTTTGACACATGCACCAGCGGGGCTGGAACCCGTGCCGGTTCAGCGGTGTGAGGCTAGCGATCATCAGCCAGCGACGGCCCCTAAACGTATTAAGTTCTTTTTTGAGAACTAAGCCTAATGGAGAGCAAACCATATTGTCAACAGAAGGAGTTGAGAAGGGACCAGCAACTAAACCGTTCAACAACTCTTTGACTAATTTAGCTTCTGCAAGTACATCTACCTCAGGGTAGTTTACTCAGCACCGTTTTTAGTCTGACTGGGTCTACCGCTGTTGGAAGTGTAACCCCCCTTCACCGCTGGATTTACACATGCTAATTTACGTGTAAGGAGCGGGAAAGAATCTAATTGGCAACGTTTGACAACCGTGGCATGTACGATAACCTGAAGTTCAATCCTTCGAAACATTTAGATTTTAGTACCGATAATCAGCATTGAGGATGTGGCACTGGTGACCATATTGGATATCTGTAGAAAAGAAAATAGCCAATAACGTACGTGTGTGCTTGGTCGAGTCAATCTTAACCGATCTTCATGTACAGAAACCACTCGATGAAGCCTTTATAAATATATATGATAATATTAGCATGTATACAAACACACATACATGTGTATGACAATAATACCATTATTGGTGACACTCTGGCTGCCATGTTGGATATTCACCGGATAATAAAGTTTCCAATGATCGTCATTATTGTCTTGTTGAGTCATTCGTGCTTGTAGAAAAGCAATCTGATGTAATAAAAGCGATTCAAGTTGTCAGATAGTCGCCAAAAGAAGGCTACTGTATATATTATGGCGGTCATATAGGATTTATGCAAATTAATGGCTTGCCACCTCCTGTGGAAATGGGCACCCCTTCTGAGATCATTCCTTATGTCCAAATGAGCCTCTATGCAAAATACGTTGCTTTATTCCGGTCGGTCACGCCCTTGACCATAAGCCACCGGACACAGCCACATAGATTTATCGAGCTCCGAGACCGGTGAAACTATTGTGGTTGTTGTCCAGTACACTATCTATATTCAACAGGATTACTGGTATAACGATTCTCCTGATTTTATGTTTGAATATAAGGCAGATGAAACTTGATTACGCCAAGATGAAGATTTGCTAATTTCTTTTCCAACATCTTCTACACATCAGATCTCTGTCTATTCTTATTTAACAAAATGGCTGAAGCCGATAAGTGTGTAAAATAATGAGAGAGACAGCCACATTGGGAACTCACAGATAGGCGACTACTAGTGTTGTAGATGTGGGAATGGGTTTCACCTGACTACTATAGGATGTTCTGAGTGTCCTTGGAAAGTATTAACAATTACTAGCTAGCGCAGGGCTGGGCTATGATGTAAAACTGTTAAATCCTGAAAAACACAACAAATGCTGCAAAATTAGAAAAACGTGGCCAAAACACCGGCATTTTATTTGACCCCAATTGGTCGCCATTTTTAATTCTCCAATGGTGTTATGGACATTTGGCTATATAACTAGCTTAATGAGCCTAAACGATCGGCTATAAGGCTGGACAGTTTGACGTCGGCGCGCTTGTTCATTTCTGACTTGTACCGAATAGTTTAAGGAGAAGGATTGGATAACTGACTACAGCCTTATCTTTCTCTCTAACGGCAGAATGCAATGCAGTATAGCATCTCAAAGAAGAAGAACCAGGGACATCAATGTTAGTACAACGAGTATAACCGCGCTTTACCCCTATCTGGGCTCGGCGACAGCTTGTATGTTGGAATGAAGAGAGAACATCACCTCCCCCAGGTCAGATAGGGTTAACAGACTCTTAACAGTCGAGTGAGGACAAGACCAGGTTTCTCCATACCAGAGACGGGACTACAGGCTATTCGTATGGCTTAGGGTACATCGGCGAATCCTCCCGGGGTGAGTGGTAATGTGTTCTAAATTCCAGGTGATTAGAGTAAGAAAGTAAAAAATATTAGATTTTAATCACAGCGATTCTCCTGAGAATTCGCTTCAATGTGGTTAATGTCTGAGAGCATCTATCGGTATTAGAAACGCATTCGGTTTACCTCACAGATACACCGGAATATGTGACCGACCAAAGAAGGTTCACAGCACAATTTACATATATGCAACATAAGTTGAATACAGCACTGAATCACTGAAGCTAGTTAGATCAACGAAATATCTACAGCTTGACATCACCAAGTTTTAACGAAAGAAAATTCATCCTGACAAAAAATTGTTGAAAAATTAAGACAACCATGATGTGGCTTCTGCATTTTATTGGACATCGAGTGGACGAAATGTAGTTTTAAAGTTCCACTGAATATTTTGTACATATTCGAAGCAAATTCCACACTTTCACTTTCGGGATTACGTGAGTATTACGTAATTTAATTGTGTTTAGATGTAGCTGAAGTTTCATTAGTATACAATTAAACTGAGGCACTGCTGCGATATTGGCTGAATAGTTCACAGTCTAAATCGAATATAGACCTACCATCACCCAACTTCGACCATGTTGTTGTCGAAGAATTGTCCATCATCAGTGGACCTTGTAGCCATAGGTGACACGAATATTTCCTGCTGAGTTGATATTGATATTATGTTCGATCGCTATAGAATAAACGGCCGAGTATTGAAAAGATCGCACCTGTTGTGCTAATTTATCTGAAGATCCGGTTTAGTACTTTATTGTTCCTGGAAGTTTTATGTTTATCTGTGAATTGTCTATAAATGTTTTTTTTTCTTCAAATTATACGAGTGACTTCACCTTGAATTTGTAATCCCTGGATTTATTGGTTAAATATATGTAGATGGTTGAATCTATTTCTCTTCCTTCACACCGGTGTCAATAAATGTAGTAACCGGAAGACATTTAAGACTCGATGGTTTTAATACACCGCGGTGGAATGTCTTGTAAACCATTTTGGCGAAGACTATGAAGAGATGATATGAAATTTTCATTGTAACACAGATATTGCGATGAAGAATATTGCACCGTAGGATCTTTCTCATCGAAGCCCGGTATTTCTCACAAAATTGCATAACTTCCTGCAGGAGATTGGTAGCCGTCAACCATGAATTCATGCGTAGCGTGGTGAAGGGGGGGGGGGGGGCCTCACGTCTATAACCTTTGGCTCAAGTTAATAATTTGTGTCTATTTTCGCTTAACGCGGGGCCAGAGTTCATATGGACGCCGCGTAAGCTAGTCAAAAGAATAACCAAAACATATATTGTGTATCAAAAAGAATATACTTTATCCAGAATATAAATACCTTGGGGCTTGATAAACTGATTGTCTTTGGGAAAAGACAGACAGGTTTTCACAACATATCGAGATCTAAAATGTGTGAGCTGGGAGGCATTATTAGACTGTGAATAGAAGGGTGCTGGAATTAAATCATTGAGCTATCTTTATATGTTATCATACAGCTATTAGATATTACGCGTATATGAGACCATGCTAAGATAATATTATAATTGTTTGACTGTATGTGTAGAATAAATGGCCAATCTGAATAATCAGTTAAAAATACATTTCAACTCTCCCACCGAACCGTCTACACACCACGAAATTCGTCTTAAATGCCAATCTTATTCCATTTACGAATTGAGCAATACGACTTGGAAATCAATTGAGATGACAGACTATTGGTCTGTTATGCGGGTTTTGATGATAAAAACACCGTTATCATCGTGAAAAACTGTTCATCGCGTCTCTGTCTTGGGAATTTAGCTTGTGTTAGTATTTATCTTTATATTTTATGCCGGCTTTTGATTTTGGTGCTAATACTTTCGAGAGAATAAGGTATTGTGATCATGTTGTCTCCATGGATGAAGAATCAGAAGAATTATTTCATTTCAGGACAACATCTCGAGTTTCAGGGTGTGGCCGGCGATTAGGTTTTCTGACTGGTATGTATTTGAAGAATAATGCTTCTTCATGTGCCATACTTTGTATTACATGTACTTCTATATTTTATATGCTATTTTATCAAAGAAACATTAAAATATCGGGCATTTGCAGTAGAACAAAATCACTGCAAACCATCTTATACCTTGTTAATTTCCATATGTAACGTCAAATGACTTTCCTAACCCCCTTCTAAAATAATTCGCGTTCTCTCTTCCGTTTTGTAGAAAAAAACAGCAGCTTGTACAGGTCACATAGTCTTTTCGCCAAATGTCTTCTCAGCCCTCTTTTACACTAGCCGAATGCAAGGGGAGTAACAACTCAAAAAAGGGATCACCAAAGTTATATCAACGAGTATATCACCGCTTTAACAGATTCGTTACCATATACAAACCCTGTAATTTGAGCGACACATCTTCAGCATGTGATCGATAGTTGAGTGAGGACAAGCACAGAAATAAATGACCGGTTGCCTTCTTCGATACTCGAGACGTGACTATAGGCTCTTCATATGGTTTAGGGAACACCATCGGCAATTATCCCCCAGGGGCGGGTGCTGATGTGTTCTAAATTCTGTGTGATTAGGGCCAGAGAGATCACTTCAATGCATTTGATGTCTGAGAGCATACTGTACTCTATCGGTATTAGGAACTACTTCTGTCATCATACGGACACACGGGCATATGGTCGTCCAAAGAAGTTGGACTATGTTCGCCGCACTATTAGAGTTATATACAACTGGCGTTGAAGAGATTAGACCAATGAAATAAATACAGCTTGCTACGACCACTTACTGAAGAACATGCACGAATTCAGGATTAAAACGTATTCATGCTCATACTTTATTTCGCTAAAAAAATCTGTGTCAGCTTATAATGAAACGACGATTAGAGGATTGAAACATCAAAATTGAGTCTAACAAATACCACATTCGAACTCCGTATACCTCCAAATACAAAGTGCTAGCCATTAACAAAAATGCCTTCATCACATCTTTCTAATCCAGTTTTTTCAAAATACTGTCTAGTGTTAGAATAATCATTTCATGTGATATTTCAGATTGCAATCTGATTTTCTGGGTGAAAATAACTCGATTGTACCATTCCCCAACTTCGTTCGTGGTAAATTCAACATGTTAATAGTGCAGTAAAACTTCCATCATGCATTAGAAGACCTTACAGCTACAGGTGACAAGATTATCTTCTTCTGGTCGCCGTATTGGCCATATGTCAGAGAGGTACAGAATGATAGGCAGATAATTGTTTCTTGACCATCATGCAGTTATATTTAAGCATAATTCTATTTTTTCTCAGGTCATTGCTCAATCATAATTTTGGTCAGTAAACACCATCCTTATTCGCCCGTGTAGAATCCAGAACCATATTTGGAGCCATAATCAAAACGCCAAACGAGAAATCCGCCTTCGCATCGTTTGGATAGTTGGGTTCGAGATTACTTCGAGCAATGATACCTTGCCGGCATCGTTGAAAACTGTTTATCGCCTCTCTCTTGCAGGAAACTAGCCTATTTTCATACTATGATTGTCTTTTTGAATTTGGTGTTATGGCTGTTAAATGGAACATGGAATACGCCCTTGGATTATGGATGAGGATATTCTTTAATGGACGACGGCTGAATAACGAATGACGGACCAGACGCTTGTAATTACTAAATTGGAACCAGACGGATTGAGGTGTTTTTTCGGAGTTTTTGGGCAGTAAATTCACAATTACAAGCGTCTAGCCCGTCATTCATAATTCAGCCGTCGTCCATTAAAGAATATCCGCGTCCATAATCCAAAGACTATAATATTCCATATTCCATATAACAGTATTAGCACCAAATTAAAAAGGACAATCATAGTTTACATAATCATAGGCTAGTTTCCTGCAAGAGAGAAGCGGTCAACAGTTTTCAATGATGCCGACAAGACATCATGATGTTCCAAATATATAAAATCCGTATCGCTAATCAGTATTATTGATCCATAATAATCGTTGTAAAGTGGTCATCTAGAGAATGATGTATCTCAGTCACGCTTTGATTGTGACTGTTCATATGAACACCACCAGGATCTTGAAGTCCATGGGTTCATACGGCCCCTAGCCCCGGGTTAAGCGGAATTAGACACAAGTTACGTAACGCCATAGATCTTGCACGCTACGCTCGTATTTTGCTATCAGCATGCGATATGTATCTCCAAATTTGAGAAACTTTGAGTGGAGGCGCTTGTTGGAATAGCCCTGTTTTATAAGTTTCTGCAACAATGTTTTGTGACGTTGATTAAAATCGTCACATTTAACACAGGATCTAGCAAATGCTACTAGGCGAGATATGTATACGCCATATGCAGGTTCCACTGGTATATTACTATCCAGAAAGGGATAGTTTACGATGTCGAAATTGTAATCATCTCTTTTGTCATAAAGTCGACGAGAGAAAATGCTATCTGTAGTTTCCTTCAAATCCAATGAAAGTGGATATATATCCTTCACTGCGTCATTTATATAGCGATTATCCACAGCGAGATCGTCTATATAGCGTCCAGGTGGTGAATAAAACTATATTATAACATGCTAAACGTTTAGACGAAGTTTAACCAAGCCTTCTACAGTAGCTATATGGTACCAAATACAGAGTGAACAGACTAAAATATGCATAGAAGTTCAGAAAATATAACATATTTATATCAACAGCTGAAGACAATGTATGTGCAATTTGAAATACGGTTTTGAATAGTGAAAGGGTTTGAGTCGTGGACAGAAAAACTGTTTATGATAGCACTTTTCAAGACACCGAAGATGGTCAAAATGAGAGATAATTCTTCGGAATGTTGATGAGAGAGAGCGCATTAGTTCAGTTTTAATCTCGGTGTTCGACATTGTTTGAAAAAGAAAGAGACTTTGTTTGATGACAAAGCATTGGTTTTGTCTATGATGTGAAACTCATAAAAAGATGAGTTGTTTGAGCTGATCTGTCATCACAGCTCTCGAGCTAGCGTATCTAATTTCGCTTAAGCCGGTGCTAGGGGCCGTGTGGATACTTCCTAGTCTCTACATGAACAGCTGCAATAAAAGCGCGGCTGAGATACTAAGGCTTCGTCCGAGAATCCACTGAATTCTCGGATCTGAATGTTAGTTGCCGACGAATGATTTCCTGCAGTCATATTGATTTCTGATATCGAAAATAAAAATTTCCCGTGTAAATACCAAAATAGCAAGCCATAAGGAAAAGGAAAAGAGTAAACATTTCAAATATACAAACACTCTCTTGGCGTTTCAAATATCATGGATACAGTAGGATTTGAGTGTAAACAAATCGGCCAGGTGCCGAGTCTATCATGAAATTTTCATGCCTGAAGAGTAATTATGTCATGACTGGGTTACTTTCATTATGTGACTATTCCTACATCTGCAATGATGGTGACTTGTGGTGGATATAGTTAAATATCCTTTATTGATTCCACGGTGGATTTAGTTTACTATACACAAAAAGGTTTATCGAGCATCCGGAACCGGTAAAACTATTGTGGTTGCTGTCCAGCTATTATATTCTACACGATTACTGGTATAACGACTCTCTTGATTTAATGATTGAATATAAGGCAGACTATTCTTGATTACGCCAAGATGAAGATTTGCCATTTTAATTTCCAACATCTTCACGTCATATCTTCTTCTATCCTATTTAACGAAAACAACTGGTGGGTGAGTAAAATAATAAGAGGAACAGCCGCATGTCACGGAGAGACGACTGCACTGTCAGAAAAAATTTGTAACACTTATTGAACGCGTAAAAGCGTTCATCCCTGACTAATTTTAGCGGTTGCTGGAATAAGTTGAAATAATGATGTGGAATTAATCAACTGGTCCATTTTGAACAATAATGAAAAGAAAAAGGTACCAAAAATTCCACAACGCTAAGTATCTCAACAATCGAAATATGGGGTTGGACGGCACTGAACACTAACGTTCATATTGATGTCCAAATCAGGACACCATATCGTGTTAAAAACTGAACACTTAACGTTCATATCCGAACACTAGAGAACAGGTATGAACACGCGTATTCAGAAATGATCATCATATTTGAACACCAATGTTCACAAATGAACACATATTCTGTAACACTTTTGGAACACTAGCGTCCGCATGAACATGTAAAAGTGTTCTATTATGCGCAAAAGTGTTCAAAAGTGCACACTTCAGAATGAACATTAATTTTTCAGAGTTCCAATATTCAACACTCGGCGATATTGTGGACAACCTATGTCATTGTGTTTATTGATGACGATCTACTTGATGAGCTTGATAACACTTCAGTGACATATTTTAAGTAAATGTCTTTGCATACTAGTTTTCGCACTTGAACACTTTTACATGTTTGAAAGGTGTTACAAACTAGTGTGCAATTCAGTGTTCAGGATTTGCACACTTTTATTGACAGTGTGGTGTCGTAGACTATGTGCGTATGGGTTTTACCTGATTACTATGGGATGTTCTGAGTGTTAACAATTGCTAGTACAGGGCTTTAGCTATGATGTGAAACAGTTAAATCATGAAAAAAGTACAACAAATGCTACAAAAGTAGGAAAACATGTGCCCAAAAACCGGCATTTTATTTGACCCCAGTTGGTCGCCATTTTATTTGATCCCAGTTGGTCGCCATTGTGAATTCCCCAATGGTGCTATGAACGTTCTGTTATAGTTTTAAAATGAGCCGCTGGAAAGTTTGACGTCCGCGCACTTGTTCCTTCTGGAATTATACCGAATACTTTAAGGAGAGGGATTCAAAAACTGAAGACGCCGATATGGTTTACACAGACTACAGCTAGCAGGCTTTTATCGGAAGAGCTGCAATTATTACCTCCAACATTACAAAATCGATTTGTCAAGGTGGCAACCGTTTTTTTCATATTGAAGAATGACGTAAGAATGATTCCCACTCAGTTGCCGGAATCTGTTCGGTGGTTTAACCAAAGTCGCTTTTTTCCAGAATTGCCACCTGAATAGAGCTCTATCATTTCCTCTCCTAGCAGCTTGTACAAGTCACATCGCCTATTCTTCTTAAGGACATTCTCAAACAACCGCCACATCGGCAGAATTCAGGGCAGTATATCTTCTCAAAGAAGAAGAACCAGAGACACCAATATCATCATCCGAACGCATGGCACGAACATACGTATACACTTCTGTACTTAACCATGTGGTGACCAGTGTAACCAGTGCTAAATGTGTGTATTAGGGTGTGACCGAATCATCAAAGTCGATTAGTCCGTGAAACAGCAAGTTGGGACTATCACAAGTCTCGAACGAAGACACCCCTCGAGCAGTGTTGCAGTGAAATTATTGGAGGCCTTGAAGTGTCCCCATCACAAAATAGAAAACATATTTTTTTCCTGCGGACTGCCGTCGATTTTATTTCTTACAAATATATGAGGCAGTTTGTAATATGATTTTTCTTAAGAAAAACAAAGAAGCATGCACAATTATAGTGTGAAATAAAATAGCTAATTCACACAACTTCGGTTTGGTCTCGCGCAGAATCCCAGTCTTGCGCCTCGTGTACACACGTGAAACTGATATGTCTAGTCTGTGGGGTTCCCAGGTCAAAATATTTAAATACAGATAGTTTCATTGGTTCGTTTGAATGGAGCGAACATGTAACTTAATGCTTGGAAATGCTGACATCTGGCGAAATACACGGAGATTGAAGTCAATGAGTAGGGTAATTATGTAATGGAATGGAATATTATCTCGGTAAGATGCACCAATGTTAGAACAACGATTTGGCGAGTACCACAGCTTGTTGGTTTCAAAACGCCACTGCCCTTAAATATTTTAGTTATCCTCAAGACTCGGGAAGCTGAAACTAACCACTCTGAGTGTTGTGACAAGCTCTACCAGAAATTGTAAACAAAAAATGGTCCAAGATGACCGCACAGATGACGCTTCATTTTTCAGTCAGATTTAACAATTTCCTTCTCAAAAAATGCATGATAAATTAGTAAATAGTTGTGAAATAAAATAGCTTTTGCACTTTTATCCGCAGATAAGCTAAATTTTGAACAAAGGGTAAATAAACATCCCCCCCCCGCCCAGAGCAGATAGGGTTAATGGAATCGTTACACAAAACTCTGTAATTCAAGTACATGTATGTGGTCGATAGTCATCAGTCGAGTGAGGTGAAGTACAGAAATAAATGATCAGTTTTTCCCCATACCAGAGACGTGACTACAGGCTATTCGTCTGGCTTAGGGTACATCGGCGAATTCTCCCGGGGTGGGTGGTAATGTGCTCTAAATTCCAGGTGATTAGAGTCAGAAAGTGAAAATATTAGAGTTTAATCACAGCGATTGTCCTGAGATATCACTTCATTGCAGTTGATGTCTAAGAGAATCTATCGGAATTAGAAACACATTCGGTTGACCTCACAGATACAACACAGTGCTTTCTGCCGACGGGCCGACATGAAAATCGTTTATTTGGAGGACAAAGCTAATAAAATTCACGAAATCTGCTGGATGCCATGCATCGATACTAAAGTGCACGATACCTGACTGAACGCAAATAGCTTGCAGATGCAGCACGTACGATTTGTTGATAGAAAAGTAGTCCGCGAGTGACGTCAGAGTGAAAATAATCAATGTTTCAGTGTACCTTCGGCATCTTCATTTTATCCAGCCAATTTCTACGTTCCCACTTCGAACCTGTGGGAACGTAGAAATTGGCTGGATAAAATGAAGATGACCTTCGGTCGAAAAGCCCTAGACGGATGGAACTTACCAAATCATACCCTTGGGCCTAGCTCTGACAGAAAATGTGAAAAAGATGACGTCACCGTGGTGTCATTTAAAAAAGACATTTTTTGGTCCATTTTTCGATAAAAAAAAATAATTTGTTTTATTTATATAATTTCTCCGCAAAACCTGGATGATAAATTAGGAAATGTTAGTCGGATGTTAAAAAAATAAATTGTCCACTTATCCTCGCGGGAAAGCAGTAATTTTTAACATAAATGAGGAAAACATAACTTTTCTAGTACATCACATTTACCCATGATCCCCTGCTTGGGGGTGGTGGTGTGGGGGGAGGGGGGGGGGGATATGCAAATAGGCTCAAAATGTGCCCAGGATGATAAATTGCAATGCCACGGAGTGTCAGGAAATACATGTAGCGCAGAAAGTTTGGTAGGGGGCTATAATCCCCCTTCCCCAGGCCTGGTAGGGTTAACTGCTCTTACAGGCTCGTTACGATTAATCTCTGCAATTTAAACGAAATGTTCTGTATGAGTCCGATAATCGTTTACCGAGTGAGAACAAATGACTGATTCCTTGATACCAGTGACGTGACTGCAAGAGCGAGCATGCTGAATTACTACTCGTTCGTTACAAGGGTTCTCATCGGTGCTCATCAGAAGATCGCTTAATCTGAAGTGAGCGATCTTCGCTATTTTCTGGGCCAATTGTGACAAATGTCTCCTAGGCCTGATTGGAAAAATTATGCAAAAGAGTTGCAATAATAATTCTTCAGGAACCGTATTTAACCCCTTCAATTGATATGTATGTTGAGTTAAAATAAACATCCATTTTTAATCGCACAAAGCAGTAGTTGTGTTTAAGGCCGTTAAATGTTTGGCTCCGAAATACTTAAGTGACCACTTTACTAAAATTACGAGACAGAGAATCACTTGGTCTATGACCCGTGGGGACTAGATTGTGCCCCACCCGAGAACAGAAAGGTTCAAAAAGGGTATTATGTTCTACGGTCCAAAAATGTGACACGAATTTTCTAGCCATATTGGAGAATCCCCTACTTTACAATATTTTAAACATGGATTCTTAAAACATTTGTATAAGTAGCTATATACGTTCTTCTTTTATATCAAATAGAACTTACGGTAGTACTGAAAGGCGTACTGTTTTTACATCCTTGTAAATTTTATTCTGCAATCTTATCGTGTGCTGGTATCTTATTCTGTATTGTTTGTACTTTGATATTTTTTCGGTGTGTATTATTATGTTCAAATTTTAACCCGTTTCTCCGTGTACAGTACTAATTTTACGTACTGGGCCTTGTGGTAGACTAGCCTTTGGCTAAACAAGCTACCCAGTATAATAAAGTTATCTGATCTTATCCTACCTTACATCTGACGGCATGTAGTTCTGTATCAGTACCATACACTGCTGATACAAGACGGATACCCCAGCATACATTATGCATATAAGTAGTAGTATAAAGACGGCAGGAGTCACATTGACCTACTTTTTTGTTCCCCCCGGGGGAGGATTGAGGAGGAACTTGGTCACGGGAGGGGATTCCCCAGTGGGGGTTTCCCAATGACGATCACGTGATCAAGGCATGACTAGACTTGTTATGGGTTGTACAGTTCTGCCATACGGAGGATGGGTACTAGTATTTCAAATAAATTAATTAATTAATTAATTAATTTTAATTAATTACTTGTAAAATGGCGGTGTTTTTAGACGGCGCAAGGGAGCAAACGAGGCGGTGGGGACGTCACGGGGAGAAAAAACCCTCACATTACCCTCAAAAAAACCTCTAAGCCATATAATAATAATAAAGACAATCTATAGGTGTTGTACCATGTTAATAGGATCAGTCTAGCATCTGTACCACCCTAGGGTCGAGCGTTTATTGTCCCGTGTATCTCCGCAAGAAAACAACAAACAAAATGGCGGCTCCAGGATGGTGTGGGGATGCCCTTTCCATATCACGGCGTCGACCGTAGCGCCATCTGCACACATTGACGCAAGGGAGACAACTCGTGTGGCCTAAGGTATGGAAATAGCCGTGTTGGAGCTAGGGGAGCCACAAATGGTCCAATGGGATCGAGTGAGGTATCAAAGTGAAGCTTATGTGAAGGGGCATCTGATGGGGTGGGTGTGGGGTTGAAATATCGGCATTCTGCGCATGCGCGGTGGCCCAAGGGTATGGAAATAGCCGTTTTGGAGCTAGCGAAGCCACTATTGGTCCAGTGGGGTCGAGTGAGGTATCAAAGTGAAGCTTATGTGAAGGGGCATCTGATGGGTGGGTGTGGGGTTGAAATATCGCCATTCTGCGCATGCGCGGTGGCCCGAGGGTATGAAAATAGACGTTTTGGAGCTAGCGAAGCCAATAATGGTCCGATGGGGTCGAGTGAGGTATCAAAGTGAAGCTTATGTGAAGGGGCATCTGACTCGACTAGTGGGTTGAAATAGCGTCATTCTGCGCATGCGCGGTGGCCCAAGGGTATGGAAATAGCCGTGTTGGAGCTAGGGGAGCCACAAATGGTCCAATGGGATCGAGTGAGGTATCAAAGTGAAGCATTCGTGAAGGGGCATCTGATGGGTTGGGTGTGGGGTTGAACTATCGGCATTCTGCGCATGCTCGGTGGCCCAAGGGTATGGAAATAGCCGTGTTGGAGCTAGGTGAGTCCCTAGTGGGCCGATGGGGCCGAGTGAGGTATCAACGTGAAGCATTCGTGAAGGGGCATCTGATGGACTGGGCGTGGGGTTGAAATATCCACATTCTGCGCATGCGCGGTGGCCCAAGGGTATGGAAATAGACGTTTTGAGAGCTAGGGGAGCCACTAATAGTCCAGTGGGGTCATATGAGGTATCCATGTGAAGCATTCGTGAGGGGGCATCTCATGGACTGGGTGTGGGGTTGAAATATCGGCATTCTGCGCATGCGCGGTGGCCCAAGGGTATGGAAATAGACGTTTTGGTATCTAGGGGAGCCCCTAATGGACCGATGGAGTTGTATGAGGTATCCATGTGAAGCATTCGTGAAGGGGCATCTGATGGGTTGGGTGTGCGGTAGGAATATCATTCTGCGCATGCGCAGACGCAATGCGGAGCTCTCGTCCAATCAGAAGCGAGTATTTCAAATCCGTCACAGAGCTCTCAGCCAATCAGAAGCGAGTATTTTGACCCGGTGCATTATGGGCCATATCCAAGATGGCGGCACGTATGCTCAAGATGGCGGCACATCCGGTTTCGAAAACTGGCCATTTCGTCGGGATGTGGTCACCTAGTGTCGAAAACTGGACCTTGTATGGGTCCTGCTAGACGTTTTGACGCCATGATATAGACCGGAGAGAGAGAGAAAACAACAACAACAAGGATGACACATGAGGGAACAACAACAACAACAAGTTTTTTTTCATATAGTTTATTTTCCCCTCCATCATAACATACCCACGCTGGGGGAGCCGTGTTGGGTATGTTTACAATTCAAGAAAGACTCTTGTCCAATCAGAGACCGCCATTTGCATCTGTCCTATTCGTTCCTGTCCGTTAGATGTATTCTTGTCCAATCAGAAGTCGCCATTTCAGAGAGTTCCTTCTTCGGTCATGTTCATTCTGAACCGTTTATTCTAATCATCGTCGGACAGGCCTGGATATTCTTCGGGCAGCATGTCCTGAAACAGTTGTTTGCGCATTCTGATCGCATTTTCCAGGGCCTCTGTGGGTGGTAAACCCATATCCTCTTCCAAGTGACGCTTGGTCTTCATGATGGACCTGTGCGTGGGGTCCCCTTTCATTTCAAGCGGTAGTAAGGTATACTGTTCATAGATCGCCATGGCTGTTTTCCTGATGCGGGGGCGCATTTGGGTGTACGTCTGTTGTAAATTATCCTCTCCGGCGTCCTCGATCGCTTCAGCGTGAGTATTGATAGCTGCTGTCACAATACGATCCCAGAAGGTAGGTTCTGCCTCACTTTCCTGGGATGAAGGCTGATTCTCTGAGGTCAAGCTCTCCATATCAGTAGATAGACTGTCAGCCATCTTGGATTCGGTATCAGTCGATGCACTCTCATCAATCTCTGTATCAGTATCTGCCTCAACGGGCTCCTCGGCGTCTTCAATCCCATGTATATTTTTCTGGTGTCGCATCATATCGTAATGTCTGGTGAACGTGCGTTCACACTCAGAACAAGTATAAGCCATGTTGACGGTTGAACGTCGACTGTGCGTGTTTTGGGAATACGCTCGCTTTTATAGACAGTAACGGTCATCAACGCTTAGCTCAACGCTTCAACGCCCTGGTGAATTAGCTCAGAAGCTCTGATTTCATGGAATTGACATCAATTCATCGAAATGCAGCGACGCCCGTCAACGCCCGTCGTTACGCCTTAACGCTCGTCTCAACGCTTTAACACACTTTCTTAACGCTTTAACGACGTTTAATGATGCGTTCGAACAAATGTTTCTTTTGTGCTATTGCTCTGACATACGCCGCTTTCCAGTTCATGCCCGAGGTTTTCAACATCGACGCTGTTCTTTCAATTTCCATATGGACTGGATCCTTATCCAACAATTTCATATGGGTCAGTAAGTCGACATACTGCTGACGTAAAGCCCGTCGTAGTCTGGGTGCCAATCTGTTATGGGCTAAAATTGCAGCTTCCTCTTTCGAATACCCTTTGCGTTGAAACTTGTTTCCTGTGGCCTCCAACATCTCGCCCATCTCGGCGTCCATACTTTCTTTGAACAAATCCTTCC
This sequence comes from Hanleya hanleyi, assembly GCA_036873755.1. Lineage (NCBI taxonomy): Eukaryota > Metazoa > Mollusca > Polyplacophora > Lepidopleurida > Hanleyidae > Hanleya > Hanleya hanleyi. Next base: position 55,710 of record JAVTVY010011456.1, read on the forward strand.
ATAGCCTCGAGTTCACATTATGTTCTTCAACCTCGGGTTGGGCCTTCACGGTTGGGTGATATTCCGGGACTGGTGATATGAAGAAGGCCCGCTGTACGGGGATGGGTTGCTGCTTCACCAAATGTGGACTCGGTGGATGGTGTAGGGGCTGTGGTGATCCCTCGCCGGGTAGCAGGTGGGTCGTCAGCCGGCGATCTTCGGGGGTATGGGCTTTTAAATCTACGAACAGGTAGCCGTACGGACGACTTGTCGCTTCTTGAAACGCCTGCATGAAATGGTCGATGTTCTGAGGATAAATTCGACTACCAAACACACGAATTTGTGCTCTGTCAATGGGGTTGGAGAACAACACAAAGTATTGGCAGTTCAAGGCAATATCTCTGGACGCCTTCCCTTGAGGAAAGAGATTCTGGGTCAAATAGATGACGGACAGATTGCGATGATGGGACCCTTTGGTGAATAGGTTGGCGATTTTCGAATTGTCCTTGGCCGCACTCATCAGATCATCTAGCACTACCACGTTGGTCTGCTCGGGGTCAAAGTAATACGGTTCGTCTATGTCATGAGGAATCCCTGGGACGAAACTCACATTCTGTAATCGCGTAGTTTCGTAGGCCGGCTGCCATTGGCTATAACACCAAACAACACGTGTCGGAGCTGGGGTTGCCACACCTTCCTCTAAGAACTTCATTACCCAGGACGTCTTTCCACATGCCGTAGGGCCGCTCACCGTCATCGTGTAGGGATGCCCTACTGCACTTGCTGGACCTATAGCGGGACTCGGTGGTGTCTCTTGGTTGTGTTTGCCTTGAATGTGCCTGATCATACTATCGCGACGAGAGAAGGTTCTCTGACAGAACGTACACGTACACGACATGTTGATCTGTCGACCAATACATAAGGACTGATGAGGGACACATGTTCATTCTTATATGTACAGACACACACACACACACACACACACCACCACCATCACCACCACCACCACCGCCACCACCGGGCGTTGACGGGCGTCAACGCCCGGTGGTGGTGGTGGTGGGAACTCCCGTGTGGCAGAGCTCTTGGATCGGAGCTCTTGGAGCTCAAAGCCTGTGGAGCTCAGATCTCGGAAGTGACATTTGCATACATCTGTGAGGTCACTTCCGCTTCCGTTCACGTGACCGCTCTGCCACACGGGAGTTCCCACCACCACCACCACCGGGCGTTGACGCCCGT
>JAVTVY010011457.1:0-53963 GCA_036873755.1 Hanleya hanleyi
GCGATGATAGGCCCTATTGTAGCCTTGTACCAGTTGAGGAAGTACATCCAGGTAGCGTCGCGTGTTTTGAGCCGTAAAATATTTGTACATGCGTCCTTTGAAGGTGCGATTAAAGCGTTCCACTACCGATGCTTTCGTCTCATTGTACGTGTGAAAAAAAATACCTTCTTTTTCTTAAGAAAGGCTTGAAAGGGTCGATTGAGAAATTCTGTGCCTTCATCTGTTTGTAAATAAAGAGGTTTGCGCCCCGTCTTGAAAATCTGCTGAAACGCGGCTATGAGATTCTCTCCTGTTTTGGTACGCACGGGAAGGACCCAGGCATATTTGGATAGAATATCGATACAGGTCAATATGTACCGGTATCCATCATTTTGAGGTGCAAATCGACTCATGTCCACTAAATCCGACTGCCATTGCGCGTCGAGCCCACCCACAATGACCCGGTTACGACGAAAATGACGTCGGACAGCTCGATGTAAACTGTACGTATCTTGGGTTTTTAACCAGTCTCGAACTTCACTTCGACTGATACCTTGGGCCGCTCGAGTCAATGCCCCCACACCACTATAGGCAGCTGAACTCGTCGGATTGTAATACAAATCAGTTAATACTTTGTTAATCTCCTTTTTTCCCGTCTGCTGCCGCATCACGCACTTCGTTCGCCTCCGTCACATGTGAGTCGATCTCTTCCCGGGGTGATAATGAGTTCGCCCCGTCCGTCTCGACCTCGTCCCAGGGTGATACTGACCATCTAGCTGCTCTGCATTTTTTACATATAGGCCTTTTTTTCCCGGCTGTAGTAGTCTCTGGTTTACAGAAACAAAATTCTGCTAGTCTTTCACCCGGTTCAGTGAACGCCTCTTCTATAGCACGAACCCACGCTAATTGCTCAGGTGATCGATCGTCCGGTGACATTAACTGGTCGACAATAGGCATTATTTTCTTCAAGGCTGCCCACACAGAGGGAGTTAGGCTGATACTGCGCGTATCTTTGTACCGGCCTACCCGTATACAGTGGGGTGGTAGGGAATAAAAGTACATGGCATTATCCAGGTGGATGAGCTGTCCGTTCAATTCTCCGCTCAATACCCGTTTAAACTTATTCCAGCCATCACGCTGTAATGTCACCGGCTCCCATAACATTTCAGCGGGGGTCCAGTAAATAGCTAGATCGTCTTTCGCCAGTTTGATTTTATCTGCATACACGTATAACCGCACACTCGGTGTAAGAGGCAAAATGGCTCGTAGTGGTAGCGACATGCTTGCTCTCTCAATGTCCAACGGTAAATGATACACACTCTGTCTCTACCCCTGGTATTTATAGGGTCTATTCTGTGAGAGGCGGGTCGTGTGCAGAGAATACTTTATCGACCACAGGAACTATGTGTTGCAAAGCCGTCCATAGTTCGGGATCCAACGTAAATCCGCCTCGCTTGAGAGAGATCAATCGGGCAAAATAAGGACCGCGAAAAATGTATACATCGTGATCCAGGTAAATACTATCTCCATCCAAATGACCGAATAACACACGTTTCAAGGTCGTCCAGCCTTCGGAAGATAAAGAGACACGCGCGGGTTCTGGTACGCACCAGCAGTGCGAATCATCGTCAATGAGGTCGATGCGATCAGGGTATATTATTAGGGTACAATTCGAAGTGAGTGTACGGGTAATGATGGTGGATTGGGTTTCCGGGTAGAGTACGTCGTCAACTTCGCTAATGATAGCTTTTAGCGCCGCCCATAATGCTGGCCAAAGTACAATTCCGTGACCGCCGCACTGTTCTAACCGAGGAAAAAATGAATTCTCTCTACACCGCCGCAGGTACACATCCACGCCGACAGGCAAAAAATCAACTTCGGGTTCTTTGGCTTGTAACACACGTGTCAATTGCGTCCACCCGTCAAGGCTTAAAATTAATTTCACTTCGATCGGATGTTCCTCGATAAGGTGCAATTCATGTTCATATACGATAAGAAGCACCTTAGACGTCACTTGAAAGAACGCGAGCTCTTTGCCCCGCGATGCCATACTGAAGAATGACAAAAATATTAGCCCGACACACATGTATATAGAGCGATTCTATTTTTCATTGTTAAAATAAAAAAAATACCCCGGAAAAAATATTTAACACTGCAATTAATTTTTTAAACGCTTCCCGAGTGCATCAATTAATAGTCTGGACTCATACGAAGATAAAAAATAAAATATTATCATGGTTAGCATCGTATATGAAGTGCTCATAATTACTCAAACAATGCCTACCGCTGTAAAATAGCCAAAACCCGGAGAAAATAAAGGGATAACTCTTACGTGCCAAACGTAATAAGGGGGCAATACTCTGCAGTGACAAACTGCATTTTGAACGAAACGACATTCAGGAAAAATGAGGAGAGGAGTTTGTTTGAGGCGACCTAGTAAAACGCGCGGACGGCACGGAAAGCAATTAATGCTTTGTATGCAGTCCGCGCTATTTTGGCGACCGAGGCGACCTAGTAAAACGCGCGGACGGCACGGAAAGCAATTAATGCTTTGTATGCAGTCCGCGCTATTTTGGCGACCGCTTGAGGCTGTGATACACAGCGCGTGATTGGGGAACTGCGTAGAAATGTGCTTTCTCACCGTAAATGAAGGCTCTGTTTTATTCATTTTTCTACAGTTCTCATGAACGAAACGAACTGGAATTTTCAGGGCACGCGTATCGGGTGATCAGGGGTAGACTTGCTCTATTTTTAATCCAGAACATGAATTTATTTTTAATGGATCGGGTTTTCTGTATTTTCGTGACGGCTCGAAAACCCACTAAAAAATTAAAAATCATGACGTAGACAAGGGCTAGACGGTTGAAATTTTTAATACGAGTGCCTGATTTATCTGAGATGAATTGGAACTAAAAATTCTACGGGGGCTGATGCTGATTGTAAAAATGATACGCGTTTATAATTCATAAAGAAGCACACGGCCTAGAAATCTGGGGGAAAAATGGGACCGCTTTCGCAGCCGTCCGCGCGATGTCTATATATACTTGCCCCTCTAGAATAAATTTATGACAATACTTTTCAAGATGTCACGTACTATAGAGACTATGTCTACCAGCACGGTACCACATAACACAAGAAGAAGACGGACGAATCAGTGGGTTGAAGGGAGCGCAGAGGAGGATCTTCCGTATTTGACAAGGGCGAAACAGCGACAAATGATGAGAGATATCAAAAAGTTTTGGAAGAAAGAATTCCAGGGGTGGAAGTGCATGCTGCAGGAGGGAGGAATTGGTAGACACACCAGCACCGCCGTCAATGTCCGTACCCTATTGAACGCTGCCCGGACAACCGTGGGCAGGGCGGGGTGGTTTCACTTACTTTCGCGAGTAATGAATGAAGCAAGACCCACCACTTCGCCTCCGGTAATGGTAGTCCAGCCTTTACAGCCATGGCCACCGGCGCCCTTTCCCCTAACAGAGCTGCCAGTCCCGGCGGTCTTGCCAGATCTCCCGTCCACCACACCAATGGTGATTGCCCCGGCAAATTTTATCGACGACCTGCCAATTTTGGAAGACACCGACCAAGATGACGACAACAACGACGATAGAGAAGTAATGCGACATCTCTATACCCGGCACCCTAACGGAGACTTCACCATCACCAGTGACACCTTCTAGGGACGTAGGCTACTCCCTCGTCAATAAAAAGACGTTAAAATAATAAACTGTCCTTTTAAGGACAAACCAATACTTCCGAAAGAGGAAGCTTCTCTAACTTGGGCACACCAATTTAAGCACAGATGTCCCACATTTTTCCCTTTCTTAGCAAACTACAGCACCCAAAAATACAACCCCTGGCCACTATCAACCGTTCTTGTGAGAACGAATCTCTTTATATATACACAGGATTTATTTTTCTTTTTTCTCTATCCCCCATTAATTTAATATTACATAGTCCCAGGGATAAGGGACTTTAAAATTTTTAAACCCCGGTATAAGGGGAAAAATTTATTTTGATAAGAGTTGGGAATTTATTAAATTAATTTAATATTACACAGTCCGAGGGTATAACGGACTTTATAAAATTTTTAAACCCCGGTATGAGGGGGGGATTTATTTTGATAAGCGTGGGGAATTTATTTGAACGAACACAGGGCTGTGATTCTCGTGTTAATTTTTTGTGTGCTTTGTTAGAAGTTCCCTTTCGGAAAACATGGGTGGTTTTTAAAAAAACCGTTGGAATAATGTAGTAAATATAGCCATTTACTTCGTTGACAGGGCCAATGTTCTATCAGCACAGACAGGACAGGTTAAATGTAGTAATTCACACTGTACGGGGTTGTTGTTGTACGGTACACAGGTGGATATTCCGGCTCGACGGTGGATGCAAATTTCACACAGTCCCTGATGTCCACACGGACCGATCGCATATTTTGCAAACGGGTTCGCACATTCAACGCAGTGGATATATAATGCGCTTTTTCGTTCGGTGTGGCATCCCAATGTTGATGTTGTAATGGCCCAGACATAATTCACGGCGTCGTGGTAGATTTTTTTTTTGGGCGTTATTTTCTTGATCTTCTCCCCTGTTATTCGGCTGGGTGTTGTAGCTTTTCTGTTTTTTTTCCTCTGTTGTGGCCTAGTTGTGTTTTGTCTTGCATCGTCTACCCTCTTCAAATCTTGTTCTTCTTCTGTTTTTCTTGAGTCTTTTTTTTTCTGGTGTAGCCTCTTGTACCGTGTCGTCGTCCTGTTTCAACAGCGTTGCTAGCAGGCTGTCTATCTCGTCTATTTTTTCGGCTGGATTAACATCGGGTGGGTCTGCAAGATCGTCTAAGTGACTCGTTGTTTCTGCAGGATGTTGGTCTGTAGTAGTAGTTGCAGGATTGTTGCAGGGTGGTGATGGTGGAAATATTTCCTTCATGATTTCCGCTATCCAGGGTTCGTCCTCTACCAAATTAATCATACCGGGCAGGAGTTGTAGTTGATTCTCATCATTTGGGAACAAGTCTGCTGTATCAATACTCATGATTTCAGTCCAGGGTGGTGGCTCCATGACTGGGTCCTCAAGTGTGAATAATTAAAAAATTCTGAGAGGTATTTATAGTGTAAAAGACGCGGACGTCAGCGACAACACTCTAGCTGTAGGCTATATTTTTTTACGACAAAATATCTGTGTTTGTTTTCCAATTTTAAACAGCTTGTCATTTTACAATAATTGTGAACGCACCTATATTTTTATTGCAAGTTGAACTGAGGTAATTGAGTGTATAGTATTAAAAATTTTTTAAGTCTAACGTTACACTAGGCGGTTATTTATTAATTTTTAGTGATTTTTAAACCCGTAAGGTTCGTGTAAGGTAGTATGAAAAAACCAGGTACATGGAAAATAAATTGATTTTCCTGGCTAAAAAAATTACGTGTAGACTATGGGTTAGTTTATAATAGTGCCCTAAAAATTATAAGGATTTATCGAAAAATAATAGGTAATTTTAATGCTTGGGCAATGGTGACACAGCTCTATACAGTGGGTCAATCTATCTTGCACTCACGCCGTCCGATTTTGCACTCACTCACACCGGCCCCCATTTTGAAACGCACCTGCTACCAACAAGCCACCATTTTGGCAAAAACCCAAAGACCTCATTTGCATATTTTCAGGGGACAACAGGCCGCCATTTTGAATCACACCACCTACAACACACACAAACAAGCCGCCATCTTGAAAATATGCAAATGAAGGCTGGGGATCGGGAAAGTGAAATGCTGGGGCTGGAGAAAGTGAAATTGACCACCATCTTGAAACCGACCACCCCTAACACACACAAACAAGCCGCCATTTTGAAACACACCACCCTTAACATACACAAACAAGCCACCATTTTGAAACACACACACACACACACACACACACACACACACACACACAGCCGACTATAAATAACGTGTAGTATTTGTTCACATTTATTAACAACTACACATCATGAGTTTAAGACGACGAGCCTTGTTCACCCATCATGCTAGAGATCCAAGGAATAGGGCTACAGAAGAACATAGAGAGATAATTACCCGAGAAGAAGAAGAAGATGGCGGAATCACTGTTGTCACCAGTTTTGAACGCGTTCTTGAAGATGATGAAACGAGGTTAATAAGAAGTACAGAAGAACTCGGGCGAAGTGAACAAGACAACAATCACGCCTCAACGAACAAATTATCGACATGAGGGGAGCGATGTTGGGAATGGAGACGACAATGACGGGAATGGAAGAGGAGATTGCCAGACAAAAGAAACTACGACATAGTGAAGAAAAAATAAAACAATGTAGTATCTGCACGAATGAAGAAAGCTTATACGCGGTTCTACCCTGTGGACATCTGTGTATGTGCAAGGATTGCTGGATCCAACTGACGTGTGAAGGAGCCCTATGCCGATGCATTGACGCCGGAGAGGTGCATCTCAAGATAAAATGCCCCATATGTAGAAAACATGTGGGAGGCGTGAAGCGAATATACCGTGCCTAAGTGTCTCGTGTGACACTATCAAAGGCCCTTTTCAGGGCCAACCCATCTTTCCGAAAGAGAAAACTTCTTTCATAAGCACACCCAACTAACACCAGCTCCAATCATCCTTTTTTCCCCCCAAAAAAATTTTTTTTCAAAAAAAAAAATCTTCGTACACAAAGTCAACAAAATTTTATTTTTGAGGTAGAGGGTCGAGTGAGGTACCATATTGAAGCTGACGTAAAATGATTCACATTGATACCTCACTCGACCCCATTGAACCACTAGGGGCTCCCCTAGCTCCAAAAAGGTTATTGGTGGTGGGTGGTGGTGATGGCGTAAAATTTTTTTTGGTAGTAGTGGGTCGAGTGAGGTATCAAATTGAAGCTGCCGTGAAATGCTTCACATTGATACTTCACTCGACCCCATTGAACCATTAGGGCTCCCCTAGCTGCAAAAATAAGAAACGCCATTACCACAACCCACCACCAATAACCTTTTTGGAGTTAGAGGCGTCCCTAATGGACCAATCGGGTCGAGTGAGGTATCAAATTGAAGGTGACGTGAAGCAGCATCTGATAGACTGGGTGTGGGCTTGAATTAGGGTGATTCTACGCATGCGCGAAGATTATATCAAAAATATCAATATTCAAAATAGCCTTTTTGGGGTTAGAGGCGTCCCTAATGGTGCAATCGGGTCGAGTGAGGTATCAAATTGAAGGTAACGTGAAGGCGCATCTGATAGACTGGGTGTGGGCTTGAATTAGGGTAATTCTACGCATGCGCGAAGGCCGAAGGCTATGAAACTAGCCTTTTTGGAACTAGAAGAGCCCTTGTGGGCTGTCTGGTGAGCCGCTTCGATCAGATTGTTGATCTCCTGGACAGACATAGGAAGTTGTTGTTGTTTCACTGGCACTTGCTGGGGTACTACGACTGGCGCCTCAATCACTGGTATTACTAACGGTGTTAGACGGGGACGTTTGGAGCGTCCAGCACGTTTAGCAGGTGTACTCTCTGGGGTAGTGTGCGTACGTTTACTGGCTGTACGCTCTGGGGTAGTGTCCATCACTAAGATATCTTCATCTTGTATAACGGCGTCGTGGTCGTCGTCGGCTTCAAGTAGATCTGCTAGTTCGGCATTTCCCGTGATCTTCAACGCCGACAAGAAGGCTAGAAATCCATAGTAGGTAAATTGCCGTACCTCATCGATGAGGGCTGTGTTTTGTGCTGAAGGGGTTTTCTCCGCCATGATTTCTTCGACACTCTGTTCCAGGAGTATGTTTTCCTCCGCCATAAGGATATCACATAATTCATCCACATGCACCATCTCATCAATCAAACGAATACGGTACTTGGCAAGCCTCACTAAAAATAATGATGATGATGACATGACTATGGGCTGGTGAAAAACTATTACGGAGTAATAGTCTAGTGAATTGGCACTGGTAAAATCGAAAAAAGTAAATGGATGGCTGTGCTGGCTGCGTGGCTGGCTGGCTGGCTGGCTGGCTGAGAGACAGGTCAGGTAAGTCAGATTGAATACACCCTTGCCCTAAAAATGAACTCCTTTTATAGCCCATTGACCTCATTTGCATATTTTCAGCGGACAACAGACCGCCATCTTGAAAACGACCACCCCTAACACACACAAACAAGCCACCATCTTGAAAACGACCACCCCTAACACACACAAACATGCCGCCATCTTGAAAACGACATAGGCAAAGACCTCATTTGCATATTTTCAGCGGACAACAGGCCGCCATCTTGAAAACGACCACCCCTAACACACACAAACAAGCCGCCATCTTGAAAACGACCACCCCTAACACACACAAACAAGCCACCATCTTGAACATATGCAAATGAGGGCTGGGGAAAACCCATAACACACACAAACAAGCCGCCATCTTGAAACCGACCACCCCCACCCTACAAAAACAAGCCGCCATCTTGAAACCGACCACCCCTAACATACAAAAACAAGCCGCCATCTTGAAAACGACCACCCCCACCCTACAAAAACAAGCCGCCATCTTGAAACACACCACCCCTAACATACAAAAACAAGCCGCCATCTTGAATAAACACAATGAACCCAATGACCTCATTTGCATAAAAAACGCATTTAAGCCGCCATCTTGAATACGACCACCCCTACCCTACAAAAACAAGCCGCCATCTTGAAACCGACCACCCCCACCATACAAAAACAAGCCGCCATCTTGAAACCGACCACCCCTACCCTACAAAAACAAGCCGCCATCTTGAAACACACCACCCCTACCATACAAAAACAAGCCGCCATCTTGAATAAACACAATGAACCCAATGACCTCATTTGCATAAAACTCATTTGCATACACTCACGCATGCGCACACACACACTCACAACCCAAAAATAAATTCTGCGCATGCGCAGTTGAGAGCTAAAGCTAGCAGATCCTTACACCGTACTACTGCCGTCATTTTCATCTGACAACGATACAGCTCACCAATGCCCAGTGTACGAGTTGTCACAGCGACACAGCTCAACAATTACCAATATACGAGTTGTCAGAGTATTTCCATCATAGCTCTCTAGATTTGTATCTAATACCGCTTATGCCGGAGCTATGGGCCGTGTGGTCATGTCATCCAAGTGGCCGCATGAACAGGTACAATAAAAACGTACCTGAGATACAACACATATCACGAATCTTTAGATTCTTGGTATGTGTTTTAGAACAGATTAACCAGAAGACTATACTGTGAAGTCATGTGGCTCTGTCAGTATGTCGGCACCTCTTCCCACTTCCCTTAAATGTGTTGTAATTTTTACCTGTATATGGCGAGATTCTGCTGGTGGACGTTTCGTCCCCGAGGCCCGCCCCCTGTACAGACATTTTGGTCTTTGATATATGTTGGCATTGTGGGAAGTTGATGCTGTGTCGACATCGGGCCTTACAAGCTAGTTTTTTGTGCTAAATGCCGTCATTTTCATCTGACGACGATACAGCCCACCAGTCCCCAGTGTACGAGTTGTCACAGCGACACAGCTCATCAATTACCAATATACGAGTTGTCAGAGCATTTCCATCATAGCTCTAGATTTGTATCTAATACCGCTTATGCTGGTGCTAGGGGCCGTGTGGTCATGCCATCCAAGTTGCCGCATGAACAGGTAGGCCTACAATAAAAGCGTACCTGAGATACAACACATATCACGAATCTTTAGATTCTTGGTATGTGTTTTAGAATAGATTAACCAGAAGATTATACTGTGAAGTCATGTGGCTCTGTCAGTATGTCGGCACCTCTTCCCACTTCCCTTATATGTGTTGTAATTTTTACCTGTATAGGGCGAGATTCTGCTGGTGGACGTTTCGTCCCCGAGGCCCGCCCCCTGTACAGACCTTTTGGTCTTTGATATATGTTGGCATTGTGGGAAGTTGATGCTTAGTCGACATCGGGCCTTACAAACTAGTTTTTTGTGCTAAATGCCGTCATTTTCATCTGACGACGATACAGCCCACCAGTCCCCAGTGTACGAGTTGTCACAGCGACACAGCTCATCAATTACCAATATACGAGTTGTCAGAGCATTTCCATCATAGCTCTAGATTTGTATCTAATACCGCTTATGCCGGTGCTAGGGGCCGTGTGGTCATGCCATCCAAGTTGCCACATGAGCCGGTACAATAAAAGCGTAAATGAGATACAACACATATCACGAATCGTTAGATTCTTGGTATGTGTTATCTGGAATATGGAATAGGTATTTGGATTATGGACGCGGATATTCTTTAATGGACGACGGCTGAATTACGAATGACGGACTAGACGCTTGTCATTTTAGAATAGGTTAACCAGAAGACTATACTGTGACGTCATATGACTCTGTCAGTATGTCGGCACATCTTCCCACTTTTCTTATATGTGTTGTAATTCTCTCTCGTCGACTCTACGACATAAGAGATGATTACAATTTCGACATCGTAAACTATCCCTAACTGGACGGTAATATACCAGAGGGACCGGCATATGGCGTACACATACATGTATCTCGGTTAGTAGCATTTGCCAGATCCTGTGGGAAATGTGACGATCTTAATTAACGTCACGAAACATTATTGCGGAAACTTGTAAAACAGGGCTATACCATCAAGCGCCTCCACGCGAAGTTTCTCTTTGGGGATACCTATCGCATGCTGATAGCAATATACGAGGGTAGCGTGCAAGGTCTATGGCGATACGTTTCGTGACTTGTCTAACTTGTATGGACCTATGTATTTCAAGATCCTCAAGTGCATATGAACAGTCACAATCAAAGCGTCACATCATGCTGTAGATGACGACTTTACAACGTATATCATATGAATTAAGAATACTGATCAGTACGGAGCCGTGGAGGGGACATAGTCAATATTTTTTTAATTTCCCCCGAGATAATATCCCCCGAGATAATAACTAGGGGGAAATTCGCCATTGGTCAAAATTATCTGGGGGGAAATTCGCGATTGGTCAATTATCTCGGGTGAAATTATCTCGCGGGAAATTAATTTTCCCCGAGATAATATCCCTCGAGATAATTATCTAGGGGGAAATTCGCCATTGGTCAATCATCTCGGGGGAAAATAATTTACCCCGAGATAATTGACCAATGGCGAATTTACCCCTAGATAATTATATCGGGGCAAATTATTTTCCCCCGAGATAATTGACCAATGGTGAATTTTCCCCTAGTTATTATCTCGGGGGATATTATCTCGGGGGAAATTAAACAAATATTAACTATGTCCCCTCCACGGCTCCGTAGATCAGCGATACGGATTTGATGTTTTTGGAACATCATGAAGTCTTGCTGGCATCGTTGAAAACTGTTGACCTCTTCTGTCTTGCAGGAAATTAGCCTAGTTTTATGCACACTTTGATTTATCCTTTTAATTTGGTGCTAATGGTATTATGTGAATTAGGTCTTTGGATTATGGACGCGGAAATTCTTTAATGGACGACGGCTGAATATTGAATAACGCACTAGACACTTGTATTTGTACCCATTATTTTGAGAACTCGGGACATGGGGAGTCTACCATCTGTAGGCCTGGAGTAATTACACCACTACTATCGAACATTTTCCAGCATTGATCGTTTTCGTGATGCAGGTTAGATAGCTGGATCTCTAAGTCCGACATCGATTGGTTTTCTAAATGCACAACCAAAAACCCATATTATCGCTTGCTAAAAACGCTTAGATCCAGATGTAGGCTTCTGTACATCCACCACCGTGTAAACCATATACCTACAATGCCCTATAACGTTCAACAGCTCCGGGTGGGTTGGTGAAAAAGTCGTTTTCTTCCAATATGGATGTTTATGTAGATAATGTCATTTTGAACTGCTGCAGAAATACAAAATGCTTTCTAGTATAAACATGAGGTCTAAGTAGTACTCTTCCTCTGTTTATGCTGGGCGGAGGTTAGTAGTAGGGAAAGGACCGCAAACCCCGCATTTTGCCGGGGGAGATAACTCTTGGGGAGATGACGGGGAGTTCCGCCAGGGGGCGCCACCAGCTCACCAAAAACTACCCCCAAACACAGAAGAGTTCCAATCTAGGGGGAGGTAACTCTGGGTCACTATAGTTCCGCCAAAGGGCCCCTTGGGCATGTATTCTTCCGCGGTGATGCGGTCTGGCGGTGATGCGGTCGCGGGAAAAAGCTTCCGCAGAGAAAAAGTAGTCCCCAGACTTCAAATACGCTGCATGGTCCGATTGGGTCGAGTGAGGTATCAAAGTGAAGCATTCGTGAAGGGGCATCCAGTCATGGGTGGGTGCATGTAAAATTAGGATTTTTCCCGAAACTATGAAAAGCGGAACACGGACTTTACCCCTAAAATAGGAGAAAACACCTATCAACCCTAGCCAAAAGGGCTAATATCGGTCCCCGGGCTTATTGGGATCTGCCTATCAAGTCAATTGGGTGGGTGCATGTAAAATTAGGATTTTTTCCCGAAAATATAAAAAGCGGAATACGGACTTTACCCTAAAATAGGGGAAAACACCTATCAACCCTAGCCAAAAGGGCTAATATCGGTTCCCGGGCTTATTGTGACCTGCCTATCAAGTCAATGGGGTGGGTGCATGTAAAATTAGGATTTTTCCCCGAAAATATGAAAAGCGGAATACGGACTTTACCCCTAAAATAGGGGAAAACACCTATCAACTCTAGCCAAAAGGGCTAATATCGGTCTCGGGCTTATCGGGGCCTGCCTATCAAGTCAATGGGGTGGGTGCATGTAAAATTAAGATTGTTTTCCGAAAATATAAAAAGCGGAACTCGGACTTTACCCCTACAATAGGGGTCTGTATTATACAATATAAGTCAAAATGCCTGTATGGGGTATGGGGATGGTCATTTTTTTTTCGTGGGCTTTACTATGGGTTGTGGGGTCTCGTTTTTCTCGTCTCGCCAAGAAAAACACGATGGGAGGGATCCCGGAGCGAAGCGGTGAATTTTTTGGGAAAAGTCACCGAGGTCTGTATATAGGCTTATACTGGCTATATGGGGGGAGGGGTGGTCGATTTTTTTTATCGGTGTTACTATATGGGTTGTGGGGTCTCGTTTTTCTCGTTTCGCCGAGAAAAACACAATGGGAGGGGTCCCGGAGCGAATCGGTGAAATTTTTGGGAAAAGTACCGGGTAGGGCTGTGTATAGGCCTATAGGCTGGCTATATGGGGGATAGGTCCAACCTGGGAAATTCACACACGTTCATTGTGATATGGGTTGTTTGATTTTGTTTTTCACGTCTCGTCATTTAGAACATGATGGGAAGGGTCCCGGAGCGAATCGGTGAAATTTTTGGAAAAGTACCGGGGAGGGTTGTATATAGGTCCATAGGCTGGCTATGGGGTATAGGTTCAACCTGGGAAATTCACACACGTTAATTGTGATATGGGTTGTTTGGTCTTGTTTTTCTCGTCTCGCCGAGAAAAACACGATGGGAAGGGTCCCGGAGGTAAGCGGTGAAATTTTTGGAAAAAGTCACGGAGGTCTGTGTAGGCCCATAGGCCTATACTGCATGGCTATGGGGTATAGGTCCATACCGGGTGGACGTTTTGGGGTCTAGGTGAGTCCCTAATGGTCCTATGGTGTCGTATGAGGTCTTATTTTGAAGCTCTCGTGGAGGAGCATCCGACTAGACTAATGGTTCGTCCGTGTTCAATAGTCTGCGCATGCGCAGTTTGGCCGTAGTATAGAAAGCAGCCATTTTGGGGGATATGTGGGTGTGTGTTTGGGGTAGAGATGGACCGCTATGGGTCCGAATGCGTCGTGGGATGTGTCATGTTGTAGCTCTCGGGATGTACACCCCGATTTGAGGTATGTCCTCAGCATCTGTGACGTCATTGGTGACGTCATCAGTACGAGTAGTAGCGAAAGCGGGTATTTTGGGGTAGTGAAGGAAGGTATTTGGGGTAGAGATGGACCATCCTTGGTCCGAATGTGTCGTGGGAGGTGTCATTTTGTAGTTCTCGGGGTGCAGACCCCTATTTGAGGGATGTTCACGTCATCCGTGACGTCATTGCTGACGTCATCAGTAGGAGTAGTAGCAAAAACGGGCATTTTGGGAAGTGAAGGGAGGTATTTGGTGTAGACATGGACCATCCTTGGTCCGAATGCAGCGTGTGGGGTGTCATCTTGTAGTTCTCTGCATGTAGACGCAACTACACACTTGGTGGTCGCATCGTGCATGAATACTACATATGACTTGATACTGTGAACTATAACTGTAAAGTCAGGATGGCTGAGTGGTCTAAGGCGCCAGTCCTAAGTGCTGGTCTGCGCAACGCAGGGCGTGGGTTCGAATCCCACTCCTGACACATGAGTTTTTTGTATATACACCTTTTGTATTATACCATATTTGTCCTGTATTGTACCATATTTGTCCTGTGTTATATCATATCTCTCCTGAATGTGCTGTATTATAGCATATCTCTCCTGTATTATACCAAATCTGTGCTGTATTATACCATATCTCTTCTGTATTGTACCATATATGTCCTGTATTATACAATATATGTTCTGTATTATGCAATATTTGCCCTCTATTATACCATATCTGTCCTGTATTATACCAAATTTGTGCTGTATTACACCATATCTGTGCTGTATTATACCATAGCTGTCCAGTATTATACCGAATCTGTGCTGTATTATACCATATCTGTCCTGTATTATACCATATCTGTCCTGTATTAGACAATATATTCGCTGTATTTAATGTACATGTACTCTGTGCATGTCCATGTATTCTGTACATATCCATGCACATGTACTATGTGCCTGTACATGTACTATTTGCCTGTACATGTAATCTGTTCATGTACATGTACTCTGTCAATATACATGTTCCTTGTCCATGTAAATGTACTCTGTGCATGTCATTCTACATGTACTCTGTTCACGTTCTTGTATACATACTCTGTTCATGTACATGTACTCTGTCAATATACATGTTCCTTGTCCATGTAAATGTACTCTGTGCATGTCATTCTACATGTACTCTGTTCACGTTCTTGTATACATACTCTGTTCAAATCCATGTACATACTCTTTGTCCCATCGCTATATAGCTGAAATATTGCGGAATGCGACGTTAAACCTTAATTCTCTTTCTCTCTCTCTCTCTCTCTCTCTCTCTCTCTCTCTCTCTCTCTCTCTCAATGAACATGTACTCTGTACAATATCGCATGATGTAGACCGGTGAGAGAACAACAACAACAAGAATGACAGGTCAATCATTTTATTATCCCCTCCAGTACATCATACCCAAGCTGGGGGAGCCGCGTTGGGTATGTTTACAATACCAATAGCTTCTTATCCAGTCAATTTGGTGCTGCATCTGTCATATTCGTTCTTGTCCGTTAGATGTATTCTCGGCTACTCTTGTCCAATCAGAAGTCGCCATTTCAGAAAGTTCCATCTTCGGCCATGTTCGCTCTGAACCGTTTGTTCTAATCGTCATCTGGCAGGCCAGGATACCGTTGAGGCAACATATCCTCAGATAGTTGTTTGCGCATAGTATCTATCAGTGCATGGGTGAATACTTTCATCCGATGGGGGTGATGGGTCAGTTTAACCACGAAGGACGTCACATTGGTAACCCTCTCCACTATCCACTTGGTGTTGGGGCGCTGTTCATAGGCCCATTCCAAGGGATCCACAGTGTCCAGTTGGGCCAGCATCGTCTCTAGCGACGTCCGATTGGTGATTGTGAAAGGATGGTCGTACACTGGGTTGATGGCACTGGAATAGAAATAGCGCAATTCACCCGTCATCTTATGGCATAAGATGTACCCAAATGCTACATTTAATGTGAAGGACGTAGGTTGGTCATTGAAGATGGCTTCCACGTAGCTGCGTAGACGGGCGAGGCCAGTCAGTCGGAAATTGTACAAGTCCAATATAGGGCGATGACGGTGGAAACAGTGTCGGATCATGGACCAATGGCGTCGATACATCTCACTCACTGGATGATCTTCGGGTAAGAGATCGCTGGGAACATCCACCGCATCTTCCAGAAAATGTTCGTTGTTGTCAGGCGTATGACTGGGAACAGTAATGCTAGGGACCGGCTGGATATCTAGGCTCTTCTGAACTGTGGGTATAGGCGGGCTCTCCGTGATCGCATCACCAGTGGCATTCGTCTCCCCGGGTTCATCTTCAGTGGGTCTGTCCCTCCTGGGTGCCTCTTTAGTGGAAAGTTGTCCCTCATGCCGTGGTGACGGACCATGAATCAAACGCTCATGCCGTCTTAACTGACTTGGTCGTTTGAAGAGTTGACCACATTCTTCGCATGGACGCTTGGGTGGCCCATGAATTGAACGTTCATGGCGCTGTAAATGATCCGGGCGCTGAAACGACAGTGTACATATCGTACAGCTATATCGGGCGGTTCCGTCGTGCTTGGTAGCCTCATGGCGGCGCAAGTCGTGCAGACGAGTGAATGATTTCGAGCACGTAGTACAAGTGAACATCTTGGTGGTTGACAGAGTGTCTGATGAAACGGCCAGGCCGCTTCCCTTTTATAGCAAGCTAGCTGGTGATCTATTTTTAGCACAATCAGTTCAACTTGGACGTCAGCGACAAGAACCCGGATGTAGGCGCGGACGTCAGCGACAAGAACCCGGATGTAGGCGCAGACGTCAAGAACCCGGATGTAGGCGCGGACGTCAGCGACATGTACCTGGATGTAAACTACCGTGAACTAGATCAACCAGTCCTACTCAGGTCACGCCCATGTGTGTGGGTGTATGCATGTGTATATGCGTGTGTGTGTCTGCGTGTGTGTGTATATGCTTGCGTGTACTCGCGCGTGTGTGGGTGTGTTTATGCGTCTGTGTGTATGGGTGTGTGTGTGTGCGTGCGTGTGTGCGTATGCAGCATGTGTGTGTATATACGTCTGTGTGTAGGTGTGTGTGTCACCGTGTGCCATTATACAGACAGACGAGCGGAAGAAAGATCTACACGTTCACAAGTGTTCCTATAGTCCGTAAGTAACCTTTGACCCCTGCGCTGCTCGGAAGTGACGTCATCGTACGCAGGCGCACACACACACACACACACACACACACACACACACACACACACACATACCTGGTGCACCCTGTACCCTATAGACTGTAGGGCATAGGGTACACCAGGGTACCAGGAACTGACCTTTGATCCCTGCGCGCAATTTTTATCCGGTATTGTTAGCGCGCGCAGGGTTCAAAGGTCAGTTCCTGGTACCCTTGTGTACCCTATGCCCTATGGTCTATAGGGTACAGGGTGCACCAGGTATGTGTGTGGGTGTGTGTGTGTGCGCCTGCGTACGATGATGTCACTTCCGAGCAGCGCAGGGGTCAAAGGTTACTTCCGGACTATAGGAACACTTGTGAACGTGTAGATCTTTCTTCCGCTCATCTGTCTGTATAATGGCACACGGTGACACACACACCTACACACAGACGTATATACACACACACATGCTGCATACACACACACGCACACACACAGACCCATACACACACATGCATACATACACGCACCCGCACACACACGCATACACAGACGCATATACACACGATACCAGATAAAAATTGCGCGCAGGGGTCAAAGATCAGTTCCGGTCACGTGAACGGAAGCGGAAGTGACCTCACAGAGGTCATATGCAAATTATTGAGGTACACACACACACATACCTGGGGCACCCTGTGCCCTATAGCCCGTAGGGCATAGGGTACACCAGGGTGCGGGTGCCCCACGTATGTGTGTGTGTGTGCCTGCGTACGATGACGTAACTTCCAGCAGCGCAAAGGTCACTTTCGGACTATAGAAGCACTTGTGAACGTGTTGATCTTTCTTTCTCTCATCTGTCTGTATCATGGCACACGGCGACACACACACACACACACATGCACACAGACGTATACACACACATGTATGCACACACACGCACACACACACACACACACGCATACACACCAACACACACACGTACACAGACGCATACACACACACGCGCGTACACGCATACACACACACACACACTTGCATACACACCCACACGCACACACACACATACATGTAAGCATACACATGCATACACACACACGCGCGAACGCACACATATGCACATGCACACACACACACACGCAAGCACACACACACCCATACACACAGACGCATAAACACACACACACACGCGCGCGTACACGCAAGCATATACACACACACGCAGACACACACACGCATATACACATGCATACACACACACACATGGGCGTGACCTGAGTAGGACTGGTTGACCTAGTTCACGGTAGTTTACACCCAGGTACATGTCGCTGACGTCCGCACCTACATCCGGGTTCTTGACGTCTACGCCTACATCCGGGTTCTTGTCGCTGACGTCCGCGCCTACATCCGGGTTCTTGTCGCTGACGCCCAAGTTGAACTGATTGTGCTAAAAATAGATCACCAGCTAGCTTGCTATAAAAGGGAAGCGGCCTGGCCGTTTCATCAGACACGCTGTCAACCACCAAGATGTTCACTTGTACTACGTGCTCGAAATCATTCACTCGTCTGCACGACTTGCGCCGCCATGAGGCTACCAAGCACGACGGAACCGCCCGGTATAGCTGTACGATATGTACACTGTCGTTTCAGCGCCCGGATCATTTACAGCGCCATGAACGTTCAATTCATGGGCCACCCAAGCGTCCATGCGAAGAATGTGGTCAACTCTTCAAACGACCCAGTCAGTTAAGACGGCATGAGCGTTTGATTCATGGTCCGTCACCACGGCATGAGGGACAACTTTCCACTAAAGAGGCACCCAGGAGGGACAGACCCACTGAAGATGAACCCGGGGAGACGAATGCCACTGGTGATGCAATCACGGAGAGCCCGCCTATACCCACAGTTCAGAAGAGCCTAGATATCCAGCCGGTCCCTAGCATTACTGTTCCCAGTCATACGCCTGAAAACAACGAACATTTTCTGGAAGATGCGGTGGATGTTCCCAGCGATCTCTTACCCGAAGATCATCCAGTGAGTGAGATGTATCGACGCCATTGGTCCATGATCCGACACTGTTTCCACCGTCATCGCCCTATATTGGACTTGTACAATTTCCGACTGACCGACCTCGTCTACGCAGCTACGTGGAAGCCATCTTCAATGACCAACCTACGTCCTTCACATTAAATGTAGCATTTGGGTACATCTTATGCCATAAGATGACGGGTGAATTGCGCTATTTCTATTCCAGTGCCATCAACCCAGTGTACGACCATCCTTTCACAATCACCAATCGGACGTCGCTAGAGACGATGCTGGCCCAACTGGACACTGTGGATCCCTTGGAATGGGCGTATGAACAGCGCCCCAACACCGAGTGGATAGTGTAGAGGGTCACCATTGTGACGTTCTTCGTGGTTAAACTGACCCACCACCCCCATCGGGTGAAAGTATTCACCCATGCACTGATAGATACTCAGAATACGCAAACAACTATCTGAGGATATGTTGCCTCAACGGTATCCTGGCCTGCCAGATGACGATTAGAACAAACGGTTCAGAGCGAACATGGCCGAAGATGGAACTTTCTGAAATGGCGACTTCTGATTGGACAAGAGTAGCCGAGAATACATCTAACGGACAAGAACGAATATGACAGATGCAGCACCAAATTGATTGGACAAGAAGCTATTGGTATTGTAAACATACCCAACGCGGCTCCCCCAGAGAGAATTAAGGTTTAACGTCGCATTCCGCAATATTTCAGCTATATAGCGATGGGACAAAGAGTATGTACATGGATTTGAACAGAGTATGTATACAAGAACGTAAGCAGAGTACATGTAGAATGACATGCACAGAGTACATTTACATGGACAAGGAACATGTATATTGACAGAGTACATGTACATGAACAGATTACATGTACAGGCAAATAGTACATGTACAGACACATAGTACATGTGCATGGATATGTACAGAATACATGGACATGCACAGAGTACATGTACATTAAGTACAGCGAATATATTGTCTAATACAGGACAGATATGGTATAATACAGGACAGATATGGTATAATACAGCACAGATTCGGTATAATACTGGACAGATATGGTATAATACTGCACAGATATGGTATAATACAGCACAGATATGGTGTAATACAGCACAGATTTGGTATAATACAGGACAGATATGGTATAATAGAGGGCAAATATTGCATAATACAGAACATATATTGTATAATACAGGACATATATGGTACAATACAGAAGAGATATGGTATAATACAGCACAGATTTGGTATAATACAGGAGAGATATGCTATAATACAGCACATTCAGGAGAGATATGATATAACACAGGACAAATATGGTACAATACAGGACAGATATGGTATAATACAAAAAGTGTATATACAAAAAACTCATGTGTCAGGAGTAGGATTCGAACCCAGGCCCTGCGTTGCGCAGACCAGCACTTAGGACTGGCGCCTTAGACCACTCGGCCATCCTGACTTTACAGTTATAGTTCACAGTATCAAGTCATATGTAGTATTCATGCACGATGCGACCACCAAGTGTGTAGTTGCGTCTACATGCAGAGAACTACAAGATGACACCCCACACGCTGCATTCGGACCAAGGATGGTCCATGTCTACACCAAATACCTCCCTTCACTTCCCAAAATGCCCGCTTTCTCTACTACTCCTACTGATGACGTCACCAATGACGTCACGGATGACGTGAACATGCCTCAAATAGGGGTCTGCACCCCGAGAACTACAAAATGACACCTCCCACGACACATTCGGACCAAGGATGGTCCATCTCTACCCCAAATACCTTCCTTCACTGCCCCAAAATACCCGCTTTCGCTACTACTCGTACTGACGACGTCACCAATGACGTCCCAGATGCTGCGGACATGCCTCAAATCGGGGTGTACACCCCGAGAGCTACAACATGACACCTCCCACGACGCATTCGGACCAAGGATGGTCCATCTCTACCCCAAACACACCTCCTCACATCCCCAAAAATGCCCACTTTGGCTACTACCCCTACTGATGACGTCACCGATGACGTCACAGATGACGTGAACATCCCTCAAATCGGAATGTACACCCCGAGTGCTACAACATGACACCTCCCACGACGCATTCGGACCGAGGATGGTCCCTCTCTACCCCAAACACACCTCCACACACCCCCAAAAACGCCCACTTTGGCTACTACCCCTACTGATGACGTCACCGATGACGTCACTGATGACGTGAACATCCCTCAAATCGGAATGTACACCCCGAGAGCTGCAACATGACACCTCCCACGACGCATTCGGACCAAAGATGGTCCCTCTCTACCCCAAATACCTTCCTGCACTTCCCCAAAATGTCCACTTTCGCTACTACTCGTACTGATGACGTCACCGATGACGTCACAGATGAAGCGAACATCCCTAAAATGGAGATGTACACCCCGAGAGCTACAAAATGACACCTCCCAGGACGCATTCGGACCAAGGATGGTCCATCTCTACCCCAAATACCTTCCTGCACTGCCCCAAAATGGCCACTTAACTTACTACAACCAACTGCGCATGCGCAGATTGACGCAACTTACAATAAAAAACACGCCATTCTGACTCTACCCCACACAAGCTTCACTTTGACACCTTCCACGACCCATTCGGACCCATAGCGGTCCATCTCTACCCCAAACACACACCCACATATCCCGCAAAATGCCTGCTTTCTATACTACGGCCAAACTACGCATGCGCAGACTATTGAACACGGACGAACCGGACGAGTCTAGTCGGATGCTCCTCCACGAGAGCTTCAAAATAAGACCTCATACGACACCATAGGACCATTAGGGACTCACCTAGACCCCAAAACGTCCACCCGGTATGGACCTATACCCCATAGCCATGCAGTATAGGCCTCCGTGACTTTTTCCAAAAATTACCTCCGGGACCCCTCCCATCGTGTTTTTCTCGGCGAGACGAGAAAAACAAGACCAAACAACCCATATCACAATGAACGTGTGTGAATTTCCCAGGTTGAACCTATACCCCATAGCCAGCCTATGGACCTATATACAGCCCTACCCGGTACTTTTCCAAAAATTTCATCGATTCGCTCCGGGAGCCTTCCCATCATGTTCTAAATGACGAGACGTGAAAAACAAAACCAAACAACCCATATCACAATGAACGTGTGTGAATTTCCCAGGTTGGACCTATCCCCCATATAGCCAGCCTATAGGCCTATATACAGCCCTACCCGGTACTTTGCCCAAAAATTTCACCGATTCGCTCCGGGACCCCTCCCATTGTGTTTTTCTCGGCGAAACGAGAAAAACGAGACCCCGCAACCCATATAGTAACACCGACAAAAAAAAATAGACCACCCTTCCCCCCATATAGCCAGTATGAGCCTATATACAGACCTCGGTGACTTTTCCCAAAAATTTCACCGCTTCGCTCCGGGACCCCTCCCATCGTGTTTTTCTTGGCGAGACGAGACCCCACAACCCATAGTAAAGCCCACGAAAAAAAAATGACCATCCCCATACCCCATACAGGCATTTTCCCTTATATTGTATAATACAGACCCCTATTGTAGGGGTAAAATCCGAGTTCCGCTTTTTATATTTTCGGAAAACAATCTTAATTTTACATGCACCCACCCCATTGACTTGATAGGCAGACCCCGATAAGCCCGGGACCGATATTAGCCCTTTTGGCTAGAGTTGATAGGTGTTTTCCCCTATTTTAGGGGTAAAGTCCGTATTCCACTTTTTATATTTTCGGGAAAAAATCCTAATTTTACATGCACCCACCCCATTGACTTGATAGACAGGTCCCAATAAGCCCGGGGACCGATATTAGCCCTTTTGGCTAGGGTTGATAGGTGTTTTCCCTATTTTAGGGGTAAAGTCCGTATTCCGCTTTTTATATTTTCGGGAAAAAATCCTAATTTTACATGCAACCACCCCATTGACTTGATAGGCAGGTCCCAATAAGCCCGGGGACCGATATTAGCCCTTTTGGCTAGGGTTGATAGGTGTTTTCTCCTATTTTAGGGGTAAAGTCCGTGTTCCGCTTTTTATAGTTTCGGGAAAAATCCTAATTTTACATGCACCCACCCATGACTGGATGCCCCTTCACGAATGCTTCACTTTGATACCTCACTCGACCCAATCGGATCATGCAGTTAAGTACCTCAAATATATACAACAAGAGGGTGATAGACTTACTCACCACGCATTACAGGAACAAATTGCATTGTCTAACAAGAAAGTTGGTTGGCTATTTAAACTCAAACAGTTTTTGCAAGTTAAATTAAATATTTGCGACGTGGAAAGCGTACATTGCAGTTTTCTTCAGTCCTCATTAGATAATTATGTTAATAAACTATTCACACTATCAGTCCAAGATCAACTGCAGCCAGGCGTTAATAACAAGATGCGGTCGTATCGTCTCTTTAAATTTAACATCTCATACGAACCATATTTATCATTGTGTAGGTCTTTAGAAGTGAGAAAATGTTTTTCAAAATTCAGATTGAGCGACCACAAGTTAGCAATAGAAGTCGGTAGACATACAAGACCAAAAACTCCGGTCGAACAACGGCTATGTAGTACATGTCTCACTGTTGAGGATGAAATCCACTTCGTGATGTTTTGTAATAAATTTACGTCAAGTAGAGTCATATTATTTGAGGCAATTACATCACTTTATCCAGCATTCGCGAACTGGACACATAATGAAAAGTTTGTTTTTATAATGTCTTGCCAGGACACAAGACTGATTGGGCAAATCTGCTCTACCATCTATATGTGGTTTAATGAACAAAGCAAAACTTAAGGTCCAGTGTTTTGCGTACGTACGGTAGTTATATTACTATATGTATATATACTTCTAGTCATATTATGAGTATTATGATCATATTGTTATATTGCTGTTCAACTGTTAAATGTGGTCATCTTCATTTCATGTTTTGTACTCTGCTGCATTGCTGGTGTCTGTACAATAAAATTTGAATCTTGAATCTTGAATCTTGCAGCGTATTTGAAATCTGGGGACTACTTTTTCTCTGCGGAAGCTTTTTCCCGCGACCGCATCACCACCAGACCGCATCACCGCGGAAGAATACATGCCCAAGGGGCCCTTTGGCGGAACTATAGTGACCCAGAGTTACCTCCCCCTAGATTGGAACTTTTCTGTGTTGGAGGTAGTTTTTGGTGAGCTGGTGGCGCCCCCTGGCGGAACTCCCCGTCATCTCCCCAAGAGTTATCTCCCCCGGCAAAATGCGGGTTTTGCGGTCCTTTCCCTACTACTGAGGTTGAATCCCAATGCAAATTGGTTTGTAGCCTCATTTCTAGCGTCGGTGTCAAATTACAGTTTTATGGCCTTGAACTGCGTGATATTGTCTAACTACTGATCCGAAATATTCAGTTGAGATCAGCACGTACACCGGTACTTCGAACATGTTAACATTGTACCCGTAGTGAATTCGGTGACAATACCACGGTAATCAAATTATGATCTAAAGTATGTTATTGATATCGAGATTGCGCCATGGTTGAAAATCTTAACGTTATTTGATCTCACGACAGCTCAGGGTAAACAAGACATAAAAGAAGTAATAGCAACTTATATTGTCCTACATTATATCGATATGAATATTTCCTTCTAACAAATTGCGCACGTTATGTATTGTAGGGATGTATATTAGGGTATAGTCTAGATGGCAATTATAAAGTGTCTGTTCGGTGTATAAAACACCACTCAAAGCTAGATTTATAAAGGATTCGATGTTGTGTAACTCCACTTTATTAACAAGAGCCCCGCATACAGTTAAATCGTTTTGGGGGGATTATTGTGCTGCCACTTCAAGAAATTCATGTGTCGAATTTATGTGGATACTTAAATAGTCTACTTGAAATATCTTGGGGAAGAACCAGATATCAAAGGACACACACTGTATAGACATGTATCTAAATGGAATTCACTACTATACTACTATGCACAGACAGGGAACTGCGTTTTGGGGTTGAGGTGGACCGTCTGTGGTGCGAATGAGTGGTATGATGTGTCATATTGGAGCACTCGTCGGGGAGAGTCCGACTAGGCTGTTGTGTAGTGGAAATAAGGCTATGACACGCATGCGCAGTAGAAAAAGAACAATTGAATGGACATTTTTGGGTAGAGATGGGGTGTCATGTTGAAGCAGTCGTCCGACAGGACTGGTGTCTGATGGAAATGCCGTCAACCTACGCGTGGTCTGTGAAAACGGGGCATTTGAGTGCCGTTTCGGGATAGAGTTGGGCCACCCTTGGTCCAAATGGCCCGTGGGTGGTATCCTTTTGAAGGTCTTATCGGGTAGAGCCAGACTGGCGGTTAAACGCACATGCACATTGAGGAGTAGTAGAGAAGGTCAGTTTTGGAGGTGCTGACTATGCCCCAGGCACTTCAAGGTTATTTGCATAGCAATACTTGCAGTGAGAGAAGAAGAATCCCCACGCAACGCCTTAAAACATATCTTAACGCCGTATCGCCTATCTTAACCCTTTAATTCCCCGACTGCTTCAACATGACACCCTACACGACTCAGTCCGAACGAAGATAACTCCACGCCAAAATGTCCATTCAAATGCCCCTTTTCGACTGCGCATGCGCACCAACTTACTTCCTCTTCATACCAGCACCCCCACGATTGCTTCAATATGAAACATCATACCACCCATTCAGACCACAGATGGTGCACCTCGACCCCAAAACATCTATTCAACTGCCCATTTCCCACAAATCCCTGCCTGTGCATGCGCGCCATAGCCTTATTTTCACTGCACGTCAGTTCAGTCGGATGCTCCCCCAGGAGTCTTTCAAAGTGATACCTCACACGACCCATTCGGACCACGGATGGCCCACCTTTAACCCAAAACGTCTACCCAAATGCACTTTTCCTACTACTACCCGACTGTGCATGCGCAGATTGTCACCGGAAGTCCCCTTTGACCCGGATGTGATCTCTCACCGGATGTGACGTCAGCACCACGCGACTGCACACTGCGCAATCCAGGCGCGTAAATACGTCCAGGTTTAGCCTTTCCCTACTACTAATGTCCGTTCTGGGTAGATTTTCAGATTCAGATTTCTTTTATTTGTACATATACGACCAAGTGGGGCAGGGTACACGCCCACGTGAGCGTATATGTAGGGCTGGGTAGTGCATGTCTCTGTGGCTGAGAAAAATCTTCAGTGAAATATTTGCATTTGTTTTGCATTGTAAAAATACCGGGTAGTCAACCTGTAACCATCTGGGCCATCTATACGCGGTCAGACTGACCCTGGGATCGTGTGTATCCATGTTCAGCCTACTTTCGGCAACTGCAGGAGGAAATTTCCATAAATCAATACCGCGTGACTTCGTCAGCCAATCAGCTCAAGTCTACCGACGTAACCCCAACGTAACTCGCCATTTTCGAGTCATGTGATGAACTACTTGTTCAAAATTTCGGATCCACCAGTCTTGGCAACCTCCCCACAGCGCATGCTCCATTTCGCAGGCTCCAATAACATCCCTGCCTCCAATAGCGGAAGTTGACCTTTACTACGTTGCTATGACGTATAGGGGAAACCAACCAACGCACGGTTCAGTTTGAATCCGATCAAACGATTCCTTTAGTGTTGCACATGCGGATTTGTCTGATGCCAAGTTGCACACACACGCACGAAAGATGATCGAGTCAGTTCGGTCTTGTCATTGGGAGCTCGGTAAATTACGTACCGATACACAATGTGACCTTCGTCCGAAGGTTCGAAGTGAGAACGAAGAAATTGGCTTGATATAATGAAGATGATCTCAACACTCTTAACATGAAAGCGTTTTATTTAACATTATTAATGTCCGAGGAGTTACACCATCATATAAGCTGTTATATTTGTAACACTCTCAGAAAGTGTTGAAAAAATATTTAACATTATACTACAATTTACTAGGCTGAATTTAACACTTGTATAGTGTTGTATTGCTCATCAACTTTTTTTTCAACGCTTTTTGTCAATTCTCGAACATTTATAGTGTTAAATACAACAATTTCAATTTAACACTTTCTGCAATGGAAACGTTGTCCAGTGACCAACCCTAGATTTTGTGGTGTGAGTAGCGGAGGTGTTGATCAGTAGAACAACTTAAATAAATGAAATGGTCTTAGATCTAGATTTTTCTGTATATACCCGCGAATATCACCACGTCACACGTGTTTTTGCCAAAATCATGGAAAATACATTTTCTGCGCAGCATGGCAAGGAATTCGAGGCATAGGCCTACAGATATATCCGCGTGCATTGTTTTTATTGGATCATAAACACAACGGAAAGTCGATAATAAATGAATAACTTTTATCTGAATTTACATTTAATCCAAATGTATGGTGTTGAAAATTGCATTTTAAGACTATGAAACAATCTCCAAACTCAGAAACCGTCCTGTGAGCTATGCTGATATTTTTAACACTGTTTCCCGTCATGCGATCTTTTTATCATCGAATAATTGTGTGGGTCGTCGATCCACTTTTTTATGTAAAAAGCTTCAAGAGTTTCTATCTCCATAGTTTTCGCGAGGTCATTAACTCCCCTGATAACATCTCTCATCGGAAAGATGAAATATGTTACGGCAATAGAAAATATATGTACACAATTTGTGAAAGTTCTACATCGATCGCTTTATGATTACGTATAGTTATGACATGAAATTGGAATTCGTAGCATGTACTATTTCCTGAAAAAAAAATGACCTAAATGGAGTCAGTTTATTTTTTCTATTTCAACCGCACCACGTATAGGCCAAACTGCCGCCTTATCTTACCATCTCTTTTTTTCAATTTCAAATCGCCTTTATTTGTGTACCGGTAAATGTATCTTTTTGTCGAAAGCATCAGCGTGTTGATAGCACATTGTTCTTTTCCCCCAACGTAACCATGTTAGGGAGACCCTTATCAATAAAAATATACGAAAATCAATAAAGACAAAATCATATTACCATGTTTGAGCGATCTCGCTCTATAAAATGGAGGAAAAAAGGGTGGTTTTTACTCAATAACTTTGATTCCTTCGTCATCAATGCTCCAAAACTTCAGGCGCATTAATCTATCTATTGTTCCTTGTCCTTTAATTAATTTGCCATTTTAAGAACCAGTCAATGTTGTTTCAGTAGCGTGACCGATATTTGGTCTATTAAATTAGATAAATAAGTTACTTTTTAGCAAACGACCTCTTTTACCTCCATTTTAGCGGGATCGCCCTAACATGGTAATATGATTTTGTCCCGGGCTTGATTTCCCTTGTAGACTCATTGGTTTCAGCGTATAAATCCCCCAGAGTAAGCCTATCCCAACACTGTAAGCGCTGATAGAGATCGTTGTCAACTTCAGCACAGAAAAACATGCATATCACAAACTCATGGTAGAGATCGTTGTAAAATGAATAGTGATTTTGATTGAAATTCTTCTCCCAATCAAACAGGACGACTTTGAGGCTTAATTATTTTAGTTACTTGAACAATAAGCCATAATTAAAGGGACAAACACAGCTGGTGTACAGTCAGATATGCCCTAAAATAGACCATTCTTTGATGATGGAGTCGATTCTCCTAATCGACATGGCAATCCTGTGTCCCAAATTAAAAAATAACGAAAATACATCAGGCTTTAGCTTGCACGTGCTATAAATCTAGATACTCATATGGGTACGCTGTGCTATGTGGTTTACAGACCTTTTCGGTGCTTGGCTGATTATTTTGCCTTGACCGGGCATGCTCCTCTCCAAAATCTAACAATTTCTCGCTTCACGCACCGGTAGAGATAATTTCATTACGGGTAGAGATCGTTTGCACTGGTAGAGATCTGTTTGGATACATACCGTGGGGTAGTCACACCGCTTTTGGGCAACAATAAGGGACGCAACTCTTGGGAGTCCAAAAATGACGTCATTTTCAATTTGCGGAGTCGGCGCGAGATTTGCAGTGTGATACGAAAATGGCGACAGGGGGCTTCACTTTTGGTCAGATGGGCACGACTGTTGGTGGAGGGAGGTATATAACAGTCATATTTTCGTTAACATTAGGAAGGACAACTATTTCGCGAACAGAACTTCACTAAACACTGATCAACCTCAAGATTCAACACATCACATGTTGTTATCGAAAACTGAGCCATCCATGATCCATTACTGAGGTAGCTCCGGTGGGGCCTTTCAGCTTTCTGTACGATCAAGGCCCCAGCGTAGATAGTTGTTGGGAAACTACCGAACAGCTCATTCTTACTGGAGGCCTTTGTTACAAACAATAAACTATATTGATTCTGTGTGATCTTGGCTTATATTCAGCCCTTGACTTGTTTATAAGAAAGTCAACTACGCCCAGGGTCAAAGCCGGTTTACAGAAACCGGCAGTTGTTGTGGCGAATAATTTGCATCCAAAACTGTTACGAGTAATGCAAAACGGAAGTGGTCACTCTTAGTTTCAGTCTGCCATGAAGGTAAAACTGAAAGGTTTTTGATGAACAAGGGCTGAATATAAAGGTAAGATCATACAGAATCGCATTATTTTATCGTTTGTGACTAGAGGTTTTAGAAAATATGAGCCGTCCCCGGATTTTTCGAACCACTAAAAAGCTGAGAAAAATAACTTGACTACCACTAAAAAGCTGAGAAAAATAACTTGACTTCGGGGTAGATCGTAAATAGTAGAGAAATACCCCACCCAAACTTGGAATGCGAGAACTTTGTTGAATAATTTTGGGCAATGAGTACGAGAAGAAAGACCAGATAATATTAGTTTATTACCAATATATAAATAAAGATTTACAGTTGCACTTAAGGGCAAACCTAAGAAGATTGAAAATTACTGATCGAAATGATAGTCAAAGGCAGTGTTTGCCAAATATCTCCAAAATGGCTACAAGGATTTGGATGAAAATTTCGCATACATTGGTTCAGATTGTTGTGGTTATTCCAATGCAATTAGAAATCAAATATATTCCTATTTCACCAAGAAATCACTCTTGCAACTTACCGCATTGAACTGTAAGGATGCCTGGGTGCATTACTTGGATAGAAATTTAAAAACGCCCAATAAACTTCCTTTAAATCAATCACAAGAAGATCCTACACGGATAATTGGGAAAGGAATTGAGAATGGCTTCAAAATTGAAAATTTACAAACAGGAAATGAGCACAGGATGTAAATGTTCCACTGCCATTTTCTGCAAGTACTTCTTTTACAGCGGAGTTGAATATTCAGTTGGTAAAATTTAACCCTTGATTACCGAATACAGCAGACATAGAACCATATTACACGAGTATACACGACGAATATTTGGGGGGGTTAATCTATATGTGTGTTTATACAGTATACTCCCCCCGTTTTACATAAGAATGGAGCACATGGTCCTTGAGTTATGACCGGCTACAAGGTAAACATGCGTTGCATAGAGGTCTGACCTGTTCTGACAGATTTATTCACGCCCATAGAAGAGTATTGAACTTAACTATCATATTTCCAACTATATACAAGCATGATTATTGCCTATACAAACAGTTTTTGGACAAATACAAACCACAATATTGATGGGTCGCTTTCCTCCATGTGTTGTTGTTGTGTTGGAGGATTCCACACTTACGCCACACTATCGTCCGCCAGCAATTCGTATCTGACCGAGTATATGAACAGAAATGCCCAGCAAAATAATACTACAGGTATCAGAAACTAAAAATGCAAAAACAATTATTGTGCAAGTAAGAAACGACTAGTGCTCTATAGAATGTATTTACTAAATCCATTTACAAAACTTGACAAAAATAACTTGGAGTGCACGATGCATGTTGACGTCATGGTTCGCTGATTTTCGCAGGAGTCGTCGGAAAAACCCGAATGCCATTTAACTCCCAACAACGGAGGCAAACCACCCAGATATATAGTCCCTTCACTAAAGGATAATTATTAATCAATAGACGATTTAATTGGTATTATGACAATCCATTAATACATACTAAGTGAACATGTAAGGATTCGTTACAGTTCGGGATGTTGAATGAATGTTAGATTTCCGGCGCATGTTTATGCAGCCAAGGTGCTTGACCCAGCCAGTTTGTGACGATGAAAATGGCGGGGCGGAGCTTTTGAAAAGAACGTAAAAATACACACGGAAATAGGTTAATAATCCAACATTTGCTTCATTGTGTCTCCGTTGGCAGGTAGTATTTCACTTGATATAAGTAACAATCTTGCTCTGTGTCCAGTTGTCAAGGACGGTAATATCATAATTTTTATTCTGTACCATTAGTAATATTGTAAACAATACAGCGAATATTACCTACCCATAATTCCAAGCGACAAGTAAAGTGAAGAAGATGCCATGGCGGATCATTTGTCGCTCATTTCCTGCTTGCAAATTTTCAGTTTTGAAGCCATTCTCAATTCCTTTTGCTATTATCTGTGTGGGATCTAATTGTGGTTGATTTAAAGGAAGTTTATTGGGCGTTTTTAAATTCCTATCCAAGTAATGCACCCTGGCAGCCTTACAGTTCAATGCGGTAAGTTGCAAGAGTGATTTCTTTGTGAAATAGTAATATATTTGGTTTCTAATTGCATTGGAATAACCACAACAATCTGAACCAATGTATGCGAAATTTTCATCCAAATCCTTGTACCCATTTTGGAGATATTTGGCAAACACTGCCTAGGACTATCATTTCGATCAGTAATTTTCAATCTTCTTAGGTTTGCCCTTAATGGTCAGATAGCTAACAAATTAGTCCTCATGTGGGTGAACTAGAGGCTCCTAATTTAAAGAGAGCACGCCCTTGACTTCCATCGAGCTTCCTATCAGGGTTTCAACCTAGTCCAATACAATGGGTGACTGGCAACCTTGCTTTTGTTAGGCCGCTGTTAATTAATGGTTCGTTTCCCGTAACCCGCCCGCATCAGTATTTTTGCAAGCAATAATTACGCATTGTAATAATTATTGGTACTGATCCCTAAAAAAAATGCCTATAATGAGTTCTGATTTCGCGAAGCAGCGCTCTCCAGTGATTAAATTGCTCGTAAAATACCGAGATTGTCGTAACAAGTTTCGTAAAGCCGTCATCCGTTCGAAGGGCACTGCAGCGCCACCTGTTGTGCAGTTCAAGGGCTTCCCCATAAACTGACCAATGAAACGGCAAACTTTCTTGGGAATCCTCTAAGCTACGTCATTATGTTTTCCAGTCGGAGCTCCGGAAGGAAATTCTGTGGTCTCAATTCCGTAGCTTGTCTGATCGCAAAAACAGTAAATAACAACAAACTGAACATCCACAATGTAATCTAACGAAATATGCATTGAGAAGTGAAGAAGTATAACTATTCGTCTGCAAACTAGATATCGATTTGCACGCGGAGTTCTCAAATCCAACGGAAGTATGTTCATCATACACCCCTTTCGTTCCTCGTACACCGCGCAATGAATGTAGAAATGTCCGCATGGTTGATCGCATTCATCCTGGTTTTGATCAAAATGTTTTGGCCAACGGAGCCACGATAGCTTCAACAAACGGTCAGTTTTATGTTAAATTCACAACTTTCCTATTCTCTGAAAAGACGACCAGCTCTGTCATCGAGCGTTTTCTTTCCAAGGCAGATTTGAAACTTCCGTCGATGATTCTCCTGCATTATATGGGCGCTTGTAATCAACAAATAAATTATATAAATCTATAAATCACTCGGTGCCATGGATCAAGAATCCACAGTGGCGGACTTGGAAGAGAAGAAAGACTTCTCTTCCAAGTCTTTACTGACTCTGAAAATCAGAAGAAGGCATCGTGATTAGACCAAAGCTGTTGTTGTTGTTGACCAGTGACTTGCTTAGGACAGCTGTATTATAGGAAAATTTATGAATCCTAAAAAAATAAGGATTAATATTATTACTATTTATGGTTGCTGTGGTGATAGCTCCGGTGTAGCCTTGTTCCATACTACGTGAGAACAAGGCCCCGGCTGTAAACCAGTCACCAGATCGAGTTGTTGGGAAATTGCCGTACGGGCAATATTTGCCGAACCAATTGACCATAACCAATAAAATAATTCGATTCTATGTCCACTTACCTTTCGTAAAAATCCTTGTTTATGAGTGACCGTCCGTTTTTAGCTTGGCAAGAGATCGAAACTCGGACGAGGGGGGTAAAACTGTCCACATCTCCGCCATCTTTACATCGATAAGTTTTACATGGACAGTTTAACCCCCCTCATCCGAGTTTCGATCTCTTGCCAAGCTAAAAACGGAGGGTCACTCATAAACAAGGATTTTTATGAAAGGTAAGTGGACATAGAATCCAATTATTTTATTGGTTATGGTCAATTGGTTCGGCAAATATTGCCCGTACGGCAATTTCCCAACAACTCGATCTGGTGACTGGTTTACAGCCGGGGCCTTGTTCTCACGTAGTATGGAACAAGGCTACACCGGAGCTACTGTGGTGAAGGCTGATTTAATATTGTTAGCCAGTACTAATCTGATGGAAACCAGTTCTAAATTAGCTCCATATATTACGGACCTGTCAAAATCAACATTTTTAAGGAGGACGTATTCCAGTCACATCATATTGAACTAGGTGTGAATCACTGTCAACCAAAATATCTTCATCCAGAAGTACATTGGTGCAATTTGGTGGTTATAGGAGCTTGTTCCTTCCATGTCTCGTGCCCACCGACTGTCATCAAGCAAGGGGCTTGTCTTTGCATCATATGAACATCATACATTTGACATCACAATTTTAGGCTAGCTGCCCATGCTCAGCCACAACCTGAGACATTCTGAATTTTGAGCGGCCTAACATGCTGACCATGAAGGAAAATACATTAGAACATCATGATTCTGTAAAGATAAAAAGATTTACCATATGTAACCATGCAGAAGTAGCTTCTGCACTACTGCTTATTGAGACAGTCAGTATTCTGTGTAAATTTCATTCTGACCATGGTTGATCTTCATACAATGTATGTCCTGTATGTTTACAGAGAGAAAGGAAGGGGTTTTGTCCTCAAAGTTGTTGATTTTGTATGAATACACTTTCACTTTGTAAGCTTGCCAAACCTGGTTTGCTGTTGTGAACCTCCTATTCATGTGACAAAGTAATATGATAATTGCTGCCTATTAATTTTCCAGGAGTTGAGTAGTTTATCTTATTTTACCTCTATCTATGTATGTCTTGGCCCACAGCATAACGTAACTGCAAGCTGACATCATTGTATACGTCTTATTGATCATATTCAGGTTCCCTGCCCCAATCTCCTGACAAACTAATCCTCATCTCAGTAATGTCATCTACTTAACAGGATCCTAACTCGGCTATCACCTAGAATTTTCTTCCTCAAACTTAACACAGGATCAATCGTATGTATTCTATGCAGCCTGCGATCGTCAAATGACTTTGCCATTTACTTTTCATCCTGTTGTTTTCAGCACTGGTTTAACTGGCTTTGGGACACCCAAAACAACTACAGCTGCAGGTACCATATGTTAAGATTTGAGTAATTGTGGTGAACAAGTAAGACGATTCTATACATGTACCTCATGGCTTTACATCAGATACAATATTTAAGGTCGTGCTTGAATTGGACATGTGCCCAAAATAGAAAGCAAAAATAAAAATAAAACACCCCCAAAGAATTGAAAACAAATTATTTTTTTATGGCACAGCAACTTCATCCAAAGTGGCATTTATGTTTTTGCCTTGTCCTATTGTTTCCAGACACACCATAATACTGAAGCTTGTCTGGACGATATCTTGAGTTATGCCACACCGTAGCGGTTTGTTGAAATTTCACAGGTGTGTTGTCTGTGTTGACCTGAAGAATGCTATTAATTTTGAGATCAATAGGTCAAGGTCACAGAGCATGAAAAATCACAAGCTTTATGGAGTATGCGCTACTGATTTTCACAGTTCACAGAAATGTTGACTGCAAGTACAAAGGTCAAACTTCTTGATACAATATCTTGAGCTTCTCCAGATGGTATGGTGTCCATGTTGACCTGAAGAAGCCTATATTTGGAGCAATAGGTGAAAGGTCATGGGCACAGTACATGAAACGGCAGTTCAGATAAATACTTTGGAATATTATGTTGACCATGTGACTGCAAAAAGTCAAGTTATTTGGGGATGGAAGGCCAACTTCACAATGACTAGCCTATACAATATGGTCCAGCTCGGTGTGCACATGGTGGATCGTAGTGCAGGGCATATATGTGTTTCTCTGGATATACATGTATTCATCTCTAGTTTTTCCATTTCTTTTTATATGCCTACCTTTTTATGGCGATTTCTGTCCATGCGTTCATGTCTGGTTAATCTTGGACAGTTTTCTATCTACAGTGCCAAATTTTTATGAGTGGATACCCTAGGGGGAGAGGATGTGTCACATATCAAATTGGAGATCGAGATCAAAGGTCACTAGTTAGCCTTTAAATCAGGAAATCATTGAACCATTCGTGGCGGTCTATATTTGCGACAGTTTTTCATGTACAGTTGCAATTTTTTATGAGTAGATACACTATGTGGAGACAATGTGTCAAATACCAAATTGAGGTTGAGGTCAGAGGTCACAGGTCAATATGGCCTAAAAGTCTGGAAATAATTGAAAACTGCTAATTCTTTTGGGAGTGGGTTCATTCGGGGGATGTCGCATACCAATTCTGGCTCTTGTTAACTCAATGTTAAGACAGGTTCAGGGAGATTTCTAATCAATTAAGCATATATTCTAGTCAAACATACCAAATTTGGGCAATATTTTTGATCATTTGCATTCAGACCCCACCCCAAATAGAGGGTGTGCCCAAATTTCAATTTGGGACCCCTGTATATTATAAATGTTCTATTGCTGACGCTTCTTCCATGTATAAGCTTAGTTCTTTTAATGAAATGGAAAGTTTGTGTTGCTTAGATTTGCACAAGACTTCAAAGATCCATACCCTGAAAGTTGATCCACACCCTATAATTTTCAATGTAGGCCTACTGCAGTGTCATTATCTATTACCTGTACTATAAAAGGAGCCATCCATCTCCCCCCCAAATTTGAGCCCTTTTGAATTAAAAGCTTCATGTAATGGGACACAAATTTACATAAGCAGTCTTCTTGGGGCAAGGGGAAGTGAAAATTTACTTGGACATCAACTTCTCCAGAAAACAGGATCTTTAGCCAGATGAATTCTAATTCCTTGAGCATGTAGACATTGTCTACATGTAGATTGTCTAGCTGTCTAGATTGGAAGCCGTCAAAATTGCCTGCAGTTCTAGTTTCAATTTAAGACCGTTTCAGATATATTTCTTAGATGAATAAAAAAAAAAATTGTTTCTACCAGTAAACAGTTTTGGGTAGAGGCCTTTTTGGTGGGTAGGTAGGGTTACCTCAAACAAACTAGTCTAATTCTGACCTTGTATAACATTGGAGGTTGTAATGAACATGATAATCCCACATTGCTGCATGTTTGTACATGGCATGACAATTATTGATGTATATTTTTTGTTTCTATATGTATTCATGTGAGGAAATAAAGTAAAGTGAGCATAATGTCTCAGTACAGCGTTTTAATGAAAATGTTAATGCGATTGTTTCATAAAATCACAGTACGACATTGTAATCATGGTAAATGGAAATGTAGCAATGAATACAATGTATGTTCCAACTCAAAGCAATGCATTATTGACAAACGTGAATGATGGAATCCCCATTCGTAATAGAGGAGCGGTGCATCCATGCATGCGTCGAGTTGTGTCAATGTGTCCATGCCATTAGGTAGATAAGGTCTTAGAAATGGTGCCATGTTTAGTTACCGAAGGGAGTCAGAAAGGTGTAGGGGTGATGCAATCACCTCACAGGTAATGTGCTGGTGTCTTTCATTGAAAGGGATGAAATATGACGTTGCCAAAGACGGGGAATACATCATACACAGTACACCATGACGGCATCCCTTCTTTTCACTCATGATCCACATTATTACATATCCACTGGATTTGCTGAATTCTATTGAATATTTGAATTAATGATGTTACGGCTTGAATTCTTTTATGTAGTTTCAGTTAACTACCTGAAACTGATAATTATTCCTATGATATCTTCCATTGCTTGTCTTACCATAACAGCAACTGGTGGGTTCACATTGGGAGCTGCAAGTACGACTGGTGGGTTGAACTTTGGGGGAGCGACCACTGCTGCTAAGACAACACCTTCTACAGGATTCACTTTTGGACAAACAGGTAGAACTGGGCAACTATAGTGTATTATTTTGTACATAGCAGTATTAATTAACAGGCTTATTAAGTGTGGCCTTTTTGTAGGTTTATATCAGATTCAAGATTTGATTGTAAATAATTGTTAAATTCAGTGGCTAGCAGGATACATATCCTATAAAGGACTGCTGCTTGCCGTGTACGGCAATTCCCCGAATAATTCAATCACAGGAAGTTCATTTTTCAACTCTGTTATTCAAACACAGAGAAAAAGTAACATTTCCATTCTTCATTCAAATTGAAGAAAAGTCATATAATAACAAAATGTGACACTCTGTAGCTGGTACATGTACCATCAAGAATATTTCCAGATATAAGCCATTTTTGCTGCACTTCTGGTGATCGAATTATTAGGGGAATTACCGTACTGGACAAAGCCAAACACATCTTCAGCAGAACTTTTCAAAATACAGAGGCCAGCATTTATCAGGGATTCATGCAAGTCGGTTTTTACCACCGGTATTCAGTGGTAAAAATTTTTTGAAAACTCAATTCGTATGGTGAGAAACTCAATTGCTTTCGTTTTACTGGACAAATACTCAATTTTTTGTGGAAAACTCAATTCGCCAGACATGGTCAAAGTTAATTTGACTGCCCCAAATCAATCGAATGACGATCTTACCGCGAAAATGACAATAAGTTTTATCTTTCACAGACACAGAAAGCGTGCTACCACGTGTGGTGTTGTTGTTGTTAATCTCCCGCACGATTTGCACACGGTCCGCTTGAAAGGCAGAACTAATGGATAAATTGAATGAACTTCACAAAATTGACTGGCTCAATGTGGCGCAGTCAGCCTATAGATATTTATATCGACTGTTCATGCCTGGCAACATCAAGTCGAAAACGAAACCAGAACCAAAACAAGCCGAGTGATTCTGACGCTTTATTTCGGAGAATAAGAGCTCAATAAAACTTCGTCAGTGAGTATTTTAATCGGAAGAAAATCGTGCTTGCCAATACGGGCAGCTAACATGAACGTTGCATTGCCCGTGCCGATTTTTACTTGCTCCCGACAAGCGGACAAGCGCTAACGTCTAACAGTAACACTCGCGAGTTGAAAGAGTGAAGGCAACAACAACAACAACAATTTTGCTTGATAATTTGTCAGGACAACTCAACATTTTCAGTTGGGAACTCGACTTATCTCTTGAAGATCTCAATATTTATTCACTACAACTCAGTTTTTTTTCGCACGTGTTTGGTGCGCATTTTTCCATTATAAAAAACTCACAGGAATCAGACTTTGCCATTTCTTTGCCAAGCATTATTTGTTTTACTCTGTCTGCCCTTCTGTCCGTTTGTATGTCAAATCGTGGTTGTGTAATCAATAAGTGTTGACATAATTTCAGTGTATCACTGACATTTAACTCCACAATTTCTACAGGATGATTTTGAAACTTCACATGCATGCCTCATGTGTACCTGTTTTTTTTTTTTAGACAATTCAGATTTTTGTCAAAGTTATTGGGATTCAGACTTCACCATTTCTCCAATTCAATGCAATGTACTAATCAATTAAAACATTGTAGAATCAGCCTAGAGTTTTGACATGATTCTCTTCAAATTTTTCAGACTTGCCAAGCATGATTTTAAGAGTTCCTACTGATGGAATAAAATATTATTTTTGTCTAAATGATCAGAAGTTGGATGTTCATTTCCGTGGTTAGTTTCAATGTACATTACATGTTTTTCGATATGAATCGGCTCAGACCAAAAGCTCTTGTTTCTGTGAATGTTTTATGATGAACCACATAAGTAAATGGCTTAGACAGGTGGCTAATGCCTTAATTAAAGTTGAACTGAAATAT
Source organism: Hanleya hanleyi (assembly GCA_036873755.1). Classification (NCBI taxonomy): domain Eukaryota; kingdom Metazoa; phylum Mollusca; class Polyplacophora; order Lepidopleurida; family Hanleyidae; genus Hanleya; species Hanleya hanleyi. Next base: position 39,161 of record JAVTVY010011457.1, read on the forward strand.
TGAATATGGAGTAATATGAATCTATTTTGGAAAGTGCCATTATCAACTACCGCTGAACCATCAATATCATGTGTTATTGACACCAGCATGGTGGTGGTTGAAACATTTGAGAACTCAATACCAATAAGTGAATCGGTGGTAAAAAAAATTGAAAACTCGATCGCAATGTTTGGATCGGCGGTAAAAAAATTTGAAAACTCAATTTCACCATTGGGAAAACTCAATTTTGAGTAATATTGAGTTTTCGGTGGTAAAATTTTTGACTTGTATGAATCCCTGATTTATATGATCTGGTACAACAGAATTGTTTCACAATCCAGTTTAATGGAGTTGCCTCCCATGAATCCATCAAGACGGAACGAAAACGAGGCGTTGCCTGTTAGAAATTTTAGCAGTGCAATCAGAACCGTGTTACTTGCATCATTCTCAGCAGTTATTTGCAGAGAGTTCTTCTCCATAATACCATATATTATGTGTTGAATGCAGTTGAGAGCCCACAGATTATGCAGTTTATTGCCTTCGAATAAATATGCGGTCATGCAGCTTTAGAATAGGCTATCTCTGTTTTGATATGCCAAGGTGAGTAAGTGATCCAAGTATATGATCATCTTTTGATTTGCATTTGACTCCTCATTTTTCAAGAGATTTACGATCAGATGTTCTAACTGAATCTCGATTACCCCCATCTCCAGAATGGATGAAATATGATCACTTGCATTCGGGATAGCTAGAACGGAGCTATTATTGGCAACTCTATGCACGCCTCAAGTACAAGACACAAGTGTGTTATGATGGTACCCTATGTACATATCCAATTACCCAATGTGTTCAGTAGATAGAAATGATATGATAAAGGCATTGTTGGAGATCCTCCTAATATATCCCTGTAATAATAGAACTTTGTTGAACAGTTTACACCAGGTGGGATGCTGATAATTGTTAATAATTTTGATGAGCTAAATCCAGCAGGAAATGGATCCCAGATTTCTAAGGGTGCAGTCCACAGTAGACCCCTCGTTGCTGGAAATAGACCCTTGGTATAGCCCTTCCGTCTTTCTGAGATGCCAAACCATCCAGAAAACCCATATAAAAGTATATATTTTCTTCATGGGAATGCTCATACCATTAATTCAGCATACAAGCCAGTTATGCAAATTCAACCCGGGATAAATTTTCTTCCCTCGGAACGTACTCCATATTTTCTGGGAAATCTATTAGAATGACCCAAAATATGCCATATTTCGTTCATTTCCTGGAAAAATCTTGACAATCGATTTCAATAAGATTTCATCTCAGTGTTCCCCGTCTCGAGGCGAGATAAAAAAGCTGTTCAAAATATGGGGTCGACCAGGCCGTTTTTTGTCACATATTCCATATGTAACATAACCCTATTTTTAAACACCTGAAAAACGTACGAAACTGAGACTGACGAAGGTTGACTTCGCGGCCTGACTCGCCATATAGCTCAACCGAGCCACCCATCCGCATATGTCATTTTGAAGGAATGGTAGTACCCAGAAGCTTGGTACTATAAATACTGGTTACCAAAAAGGGAAGGATAATTATCATGTGGTCAGACCCAGACGCTCTGCTGTATTGAAATTTTTGAGGGGGACCAATAATCCGAAACTATGGACTACTCCCTAAGGTCCTTAAATGCAACTTCTGACCTGTTCCTCAATGAATAATATGCCTGATAGAAAATGGGTCTATGCAGGTACTTTTCATATGACGAACTAAGCCATTTAGAGACCATGGAAATGTTGCAATAGCCAATGTGCGAAATTATTTTCAGAATCTACCATCTTTATAACATATGAGAGGAATAAAGTACCACACAGAGAAGAAAGATTGTATTTCATGACCCTTTGTTTCAGTTCTTATAGTCCTATTCACCAAATATTGTTTAGTTTAGTGCCGTCATAACATGATGGAAGTTTATCTCGATGTCAGATGGATCTGAAAAAGACGGTGAATTGCGACAGGCACTCGCAGATGCGATCTTCCTTCCTTCACCGCAAGGGTATGATCACCCTGGAATTGATAAAAAAAAATATATATGTATATTTTTCTCTTTGCAAACGTATGAAGCCAGTCCAGAACCAAAACTCTTTTTAGGCTACAACTAATTGTTGACACGACCAATATTTCAGGGTAAAGTTTATTTTGGTTCTGGACTGCCTTCACATGTTAATGAGAGAAAAAGCGGCTGTGTTCACCTTTAAACAGAAGCTTTTGTACAAATACATCACTTCGGATGCTGTTATTCAAAATAATTCATAATAATATTTTCATTTTGGCACTCCAAACCACACCTGATTGGGGGGGGGGGGGGCAGTACTAGGTCCTTTGTCATGTCTGATTCCACAAGAGATAGTCGACAAGTCCCACCTAATACATGTAACTGTCGTACTGACCTGTGCAGCTATCTTTTTCATGCCTGACATATGAATGTAACATCAATTAATAGATGGTCATTGCAGTGAAGTTAAATGGCAAGAATTGTGCTTCAAATACTGCACAAGTTGTTAGGAAAGAAGTTTGCACAGTAGTGCTGGTACACAAAGTAGAAAATATGCATCACCATGATCATTGTGAATTCAGAAATGTGATGGACTGCACAATATAAAAGTTGATAGATACTTTACAGATTGTTATCTCTCTTCGTAAATCTTATTTTCTAAGTGATCTTAAGGAATTACACATGATCATCTTATGTTTTGCAGGCCTGGGCGCAACTACTACTGCTGCATCTACAGGAATATCATTTGGAGGTCTTGGAGGGACTGCCACTCCCACTACTGCTTCCACAGGGCTTACCCTAGGGGGTCTTGGGGGCACCACCACATCAGCCCCTACCGGGTTCACCTTAGGGAGCCTTGGGGGCACTAGCACAACAGCTCCTACTGGGTTCACCCTTGGAGGTCTGGGAGGGACCACCACAACAGCAGCCAGTGGCTTTACTCTGGGTGGCTTGGGAGGAACTACTGCAGCAACATCTGGGCTTACACTAGGTAATTAAATGGCTTCATCATCATCCATAGTAGTTATGTTTCTTTCATAGTTCAAAATTTTTGAGCATCATACTCTGAAAACTATTTGATGTGAAGAGATAACAGACAATCAGGGGACAGAATTGTGCAAGTGATCAAGAAAAATCACCTGGCAGAGTGAATGCTGGTTATCAACATTCAATCTCCCAAGTGAAAAATAAATTGTCCTCTATTCCCAAACTATGACAATTTATGGTTTTTATTGCTTCAACATGATTTATTTAACTTTTTATACCATTTTGAACATCATTCCCACTTCATAATATCAGTGTAAATATGATTTTCAGGCAGATAAAATGGCAGTTTTTTTTTCTCAAAAAGTCACTCAGATAAGTGATTTTCTCCAATTATTTTGCTTCCCTTAAGATTGCAAGCTGGCTTTTACAAAATGCATCCAGCCGATATAAATAAAACAAAAGATATATTTGATTAATTACCTCCAGAAAACAAATATACACAATATGATGATTTTTTTTGTATGTGCAGCATATTACGAAAGATGTGATAAGGTGAAATTTTATTGTTTTTCTTCATATTTATGCTTACAAGGAATATAATCTTGTAATATGTTATTGAGAAATATATCTCTTCAATTCATGCAAGGTAAAGTGGTATAAATCTTGAATATCAATTAAAAATGGATGAAACTAGATAAACTGAGAATTTTAATCAATCTCTTCATGAGGTGATAAATTGTCACTTGTGCAAGAGTGTCCCCTGACTGACAGAGAGGACCACTATGCATACCTACACATGTTGTTGCACATATTTTCAGTTTTGGCTCCACATTCTCAAAAAGCTTAAAAACTAGGCAACAATACAGAAATGACAATTTGGTATATAATTTATCATGCCCCCAATAATTTTTTTATTCTCAAAATATACAAGAGCAAGATTACAGCAGTTTTATGTTAAATGTATAGAATACCTTCTGTAAAACTATGTAACTTTACATTAAGTCTGTAACTTTAACATCTGTATCATCTGATTTACACAGGTGGTTTGTCAACTGCCACTACAACCACATCCAGTGGACTAGGGTTGGGCGGAGCAACAAGCACAGGCAGTAGTATCTTCAGTTCTGTGTCTAATCCTTCCACCAAAGGCCTGGGAGGGGTGGACCCTAAAACTTCAGCCACACAATCTGGTGTGTATAATAATGTTGTATGTGCGATGTATTAGTGCTGAAATGGTCAGTCGAGTACTTGTGCGCACTTACATAGTTGTGTATATCCAGTTACAAAATTACTAACCAAGTCCCCGAAAATTCAACAATGACTCATTCAAGAGTTTCAAAACTGGGCAAAACATAACAGAAACTAAGATAATAGCTATATTTAATATCTGGTGGCCCCACAATTATATAGGAACAAATAGTGAATTAGAATCAACAAATGTTCTATCTCGGCTGACCGTATGACTTCTATAGTAGTAGGCCGCCATGATCTTCCTGGTGCCATGCTGATCCAAGATCAACTCGTGCACGTGACCATTTTGGCTTCATACATTAACCCATATTCCATATCGAGCAGAAAATGCGGGTTAGAAACAAGTTGTAGTGACTATCTTATTATTTTCTTTTTCACTTTTTAAACAGGGAAGTTTCCCTGTTTCTTGCAATGCTAGGTGAACTGGCTTATGGGTAATTTCAGAGGTGCCATCTATCCAAGCGGTATGGTTTTCATTACAACACCCCTGCGCAAAATGAGAGAATGACTGAAAGTTCCGTGTCACTCCGTTTATTGAACACGATATGAAGTAGTTCGACCTAGTTTGGAATAATTTCTCTGAATTAATCTCACGACGAGCTGTTTCTAGGTGCTGATATTGAAGAATATGTCGGTTTCGTTTCCTGGACAACACTTCTGCTGATTTCTTGGGAGATTTTCTTCGAAAGATTGTGTTTTGTCTGTAAACTGGTCAATATGGCACAGGTCGTAGTCCCGGAATATGCCGATTTCATCTTCGGCTCTGATAGCCAATGAAATACACCAAATTGACGAAATGACGTCATGTTTTAAGATCGGCTGAACCGCACTGCCAAAATTATAGTGCAGTCTCAGAAAGAGAGTTTGAGAGAGGAGAGAGAAGGAGGCAGTTCAGTTTTCAGTCCATGAGTCTGGAGAGTTTTGACACTGTGACGCGCAAGTGCGAGCGTGGCATTCTGTCAGCTCGAAGTATGTAAAACGTTTTATACCCGTCACATGATTGATTACTTGTTTCCAGGCGCACATTTGTTAATCTTGTCAAGTAAATGAATGTTGCAAGTTTTCGCGCCACTGCATGATTGGAGCACATGGCCTGGCTGCTGAAAGCCGCTATTTTGTGCGCTATTACATGTAGTAGTTTGAAAACATTTTTTGCAAGGAAAACTTGATTTATTTCATCAAGCGAAAGCATCCTTTTAGCTCCAATTTTCGAATTGACTGATCTTATCGTCCAGGATCATTTGTCATCTAGCAAACATAATCTTCTATATTCTGACCATATCCGTAATCATGACCAGGTCAGGGTACTGGGACAAAATATCGCACAATGGATATTATTTTTATACTTCCATGATTGCAAGCTGACATATTTTGCTAGTTATCCTGTTCGTATATAAAGACATACATCAGTTGTGAATGATGGGAAATATACTGCAAACAACAACACGAAAAAATAATGCACGTAATTGTAATAACATAGAAAAATTTTGGCGAAGAAAAGTCAGTAAAATTATACAATCTGATTGGCAGTTGTGAAGTTGATTGTATCCTGTTTTTGTAGTTTAGATGCCAAAATTCGCCATTGACGTTTAGTATGAAATTAGGATATATTTACTTGGATTTAATATCCCAAGTGGGATATATATCCCAGTTAGTCTTTTGCTCTGACCTGATGACAGCTTGTTTAAGTTGACAAAATAATTTTTCGTTTGGGCCGAGCAGTGAAGGTAAAATTAATTTTTGATGTTGATAAAGGTTTTCTGTGTCTGTGATTTGAATTTTTTTTAGTAACGTTAGGGTATTTTTGCCGTGTTCAATTGGTGAATACTTATAGTATTTTCTCGTCAATTGCCACACAAATAAATGAATATGAATCAAATCCAGGGACTTTATTCTTGTACATGTCTACAATACAATATCATTGAACTTTGACTGCAGCTTGCAGTGTGCATGAATACATAAAACATGAATGAATGCCGCTATGCATTCTGGGCTACTATGTTTACCACTATCCGGACACCTATTGCAGGTTTACTGCCAATCTCTAGTTCAGAAAATATATAATTTTTAAGTTTCGGTGTTGTATTCTTTATCGGGGAACTGCCAATTCATTGGATCGTCAAACAATTGTGATTACAGTTGAACACCTCGACAAATTTGTTTCCATCTTCCACTGGTACCACATATGCAACTCTCATTTGCCTAGACTTTCTTTACAGTATTGATGAAGTCTCTTCAATAATTAGAGCTACGCTTCCCAAATTCATACCACGTATGCAACGAGAGACACCTCAGAAACATATTGAACAGGACCAATTCCTTCTCTGTTTTTTTAGCAGCCTTGAATGCTTTCATTCTCGTCTGTGGTGAAAAAGATTTTCATTCAGATGAAAACCCTTCATATTAGCAGTACTTTCTGTGAAGTGAAAATGATCATCTGAAGACATGACCAGAACTGACCATATCAGTTTGGTTATCAGCAGGCTAACTGATCTCTAAACATTCAACAGTTCAAGTGTGAACCATTTCAGCACTAGCATGTATCCATTAGTCTGATAATGATAAAGTGTGTGCAAGCTGGCCACTCGCATACCGATTTTTATCAATATACTGGTAAAATGGTATCTTCGTCTATCTTTGCATTAGCATTCTTGAGTTGCCCATATTGGTTTGAATTTACTCACCTTTGAAGATATTATGAAATGGGTATCTTATTCTGTTAGTGTAGCTGTATTTTGTTGAATGTACACTTGTCTCATATTATAACACAGTTCATTATAAAGTGGGTTTCAGTACTATATCACGGCCACTGTTATGCCCCTCAATGTATATCTGCAGTATGCATGCTACTGTTATGAAGACACACTGTAGTGAGACTCACCAGTTGTGCAGTCTAATATTTTGTCCCCAACTTCAGTGTTATAATGAGAGTCAAGTGTATAGTTATAATACAATTTATCTACAAACAGCGGCACTTGTCTAATGTATGATAACTCCTATGTTCTCTTTATACTACAGGAACAACAACTACAAATGGCAAACCCAGGTAATACATGTATACACATACTTTCATTTAATATAAATGCCAAGTTTGGTGTTTTATTAGCTGTAAGCTTTAAGGGGTATTGTTACCTTTCCTTTACTGGAAGTCACCAGATATATCCCAAATAACCGACATTTATAGAAAAATGAGCATTCGTATCAATTGAGAATGAATAATGAACAAAATATATTTCTCAACCACAGTTAAAATTTCAACTATCTGATGGAAAAACTCAAATTCACACTTGATTTTCTCCCTACCTACACTTTGGATTTGATGTGTTTTCCCATCTTTTAACATGTGATTTTGGCACTTAACTCTATTGCCAGAAATGCACATGGTGAAGTTCCCATTGTTTCAATGTGGTTAATTTCAATCAGTAATACATGTGGTGAAAATAAAGACATTGACTGTTCACTGTTAATATTCAGTTTCTAAGATAGCATGTTTAGTTCACAGTTTTGACGGAACCGTGCTCAGTCTGTGCTATTTCTTAGATTCTCTCATTCACATGAACATGATTTATATAAACATGACGTGGTCAAATATATGATTTAGTACTGTTATTTAGGAGGCTTCACCATCAAACTTTTTTCATACGAAAGGTAACGAAACCCCTTAAGCCTCATCTTAACACACAGGACTGCTATGTGAAATGGTGATATAATCAATTGGATTGAACATTCATGAGAGTTGGCTAATGTATTCACATTGTTTTTAGAACATTCCCACAAAGTGGATGCTCTTATGTTTTCATGAGAAACGGCTCCGCCAGATCCGCCCCCGCCGCCGCGACTTGAAACGTGAATATCTCTGAAACCGTTAAATATTTTCGGGTCAAACTTAGTGTGCTATCTCCTTAGGCCTGGGAAATTTTTCTGGTTGTGTTTTGATAGCCGCTGCTCACCACTAGGTGGCGTTGTAGTCAGAGCATAGGTAAACCTTTCTGTGACGATTTCGTCTGAACGACTTGTTTGATTTCTATGAAATTTTATTACAATGGTCTTGAAGGATAAGCAATGTGCTGAAAAGGTTTTTGGTGTAGTTGGCATAATTTTAAAGGCACGTTTTTGCATCTCAAAAAAAGAAGTTTTTCGTGAATTGAAAATTTACCAATTCGCTTGGAGAAATATTTAAAAATTGTTCTATTCTAGGTTTCCAAGCATAAATATAGCATTGCCACATGATAATTCTCTTTCGACGCAAAATAAATTGTCATTTAAATGAAAAATCTCAATTATTTGACTCAACGGCAAAACCTCCATAACCATTATCATGATTAAAGTTTTTGCCATTGAACTCTTCATGTGCCATCTTCCTAGGGCTTTACATTTCACCTGCTTGTTTTTCGTGGTATTTGGTTATCACTAGGTGGCGTATAGGCATGAATTCAAGTAAACTTGTGTAACGTGATATCTTCATAACAACTTGTTTGATTTCCATGAAATTTGAATATAATGATCTTCCAAGATAGACAAAGGACTGTTAAGATTTTGGCGGTGATGGCGAAATCATGGAAGCGCGTTTTTGCATCCCAAAATAAGTTTTTTTTTTGGCAAAATGGAAATTTACTTCTTTGAATCCGGGAAAAATAATTCTCATTTGCTGAACATGAATATAACATTCCCAGCGTTATAATTCACATCCCTTGTAAGCCCAATGGCCTTTTTTTAATACATGAAATTCTCATGACTTCAGTCCAATGTCTACATCCCTCAGGCCACATCTGGGGATTTTGCTTCATCTTGTGATTTTGTAATATTTGTTCATCATTGGGTGGCACTATCACGGAGGAGAAACAACTATCCCTACTTCCGGGATTTTGCCAAAATTTGCCATGCTTGCGGGTAGAGTAACTTTATCTTCCGGGTACAATGGCCGATTCTAACGCCCTGGGAACAGACGGAGGTCAATCTTCCGACAATTCAGACGAACTGTCTAAGTAAGTAGCAGAGATATAACTACCAGTTGGTGATAGAGATTCTTATGAACCTTTAGAGGCTTAGAACGAGCTGTATTGCTGGGTGGATGTTTCTGTATAATCTTCACAAAATAGGCAGTCAATTGTGCAAGCGAACATTTGCCAAATCCACGCGAGTTAATTGCACGCCAGTGGTCTTCAATCTTCGGTTATATGACGGATCGCCCACCGTACCAGCAGGGTAGTCCCATTGGTGCTTGAATTATATGCTACCGAAAGTTTTTTCGACGTACATTTCATTATTCCGCACTTTTGGTGATATTATCCAGTCTTCCGGGTGCACTTGCTCATGCTTCCGGGTAATCGATAAACATTTTCACCATTTCCAAGCACACCCCGCTCCCCCTCTCCCCACCCCCTTGGGTTTTCTTCAGACTCAGCAGGCTTAACATACACCTTCATTTACTGCATTCATGTGACCAGCCTGTCATGCGAGAATTTTCCATCAGATGCACAGCGCTCGTTGCACATCACCTTTCTCGATTGCGAGAAATTGCATCGGTAAGCCTATAGCCTATGTTTCGGAGTACCGGTACCGGTGAGTCAGTTTTGAGCACTGGCCCGACTGACGCCGTACTTACTACGATACAGTCTTTCGCGTTATAACACTGAAAGAATGACCGAACTTCTGGCTGTGGTTACGTACATTTTCACCGGGTATCAAGTTTATTTCACTCACATATGCAAGCGTCAACTCCTGGATCATCATTTTCCTTCGCCAAAGCCGTGATAGAAAACTCGCCCCTTTCCAACCTGAGAAATGTGCGCGTGCAATGGGATGCAGCTGCGTGGCAAGAGAGGCGTATTTATCATGTACAACGCTATGCCGTGAAAAATTGCATTGTTTCTTAGTACAGCAAGACAGACTATCAATATCATGGGACATCACGATTTACAGAAGAACACGTGATAGGCTTTCATCTAATAAATATTCGTGGAACTTACAGGAGGTATAATAATTTAGCCTATTGTGCAATAAGGCTTGCCTTTTCATTTTTATGCTGAATGGTTCCCCATAATATTGGCCTATTTGCGAAGCTTTCATTTCAGTATAATTATTATTCACAGCAGCTATCCGTTCATCTGTTTGCAGATGGCTAGACATGTTAGGTTCGGAATCCTGTATGTCAGATGTACATTCTCTGAACGATAGCGTTGGATCGTTACAACTATCGGTGACTGAAAACCCTCAAATGACAAGCACACCGAAACAGCCAACCAACATGCCGCCGATAGGAAGAGCCTCTTCTGAATTTACCTGCTCTTTATTGTCAAAGAGTGTTTGCTCGAAATTTCAACCTCAAGAGACATCTGCAAGTGCGAGAAGATGTTCTCCGAAAATTTTGAGTTCCATCGACATGTTCAGCGTAGTCATAGTGGACCAGTCCAGTGCAAAATTTGTTTGAAGATCTACTCTTCACATCACATCCTGGAAAAATACCTTCAAGCTCATAGTGAACACTTCAGGTTTGTTCTAAATGGTTCACGGTACTAGGTGATTGAATCCCCTAAATTATGCCAGCCGGTGAAACGGTGGTCAGCTGGCGGGATATTTTCGCAGTACCGGCGAGGTGGTGTTAGCAATTTGGATTTCTTTACCATGTCCTGTGAGGTTATGGGCAATATTAATGGATATTTATTCATGGGAAATAACACTCGTCATTTTAATCGGCTGACGACGGTCGGATGTAAGGGGTGTTTATATATGCTTTAACCTTCTACCTTCTCCTATTGACCTGCTACGTTTCTGCATCAAACTGCATCAAACCTTTTGAGCAGGAAATATACATTTCCGCTTCCTGGATTAACAAACTGTATTGGTTCGCAACTGATTACCATGAACCGCCAACTCAATCGGGCACAAGTCCGCGAGGACATAATTTAGGGTCTAAAAAAACGTCTTGAACTTGATTTTTTACTTGGCCGTTTCTCTCTAGTCTAAACGTCTAGAACTAAACACTGAAAGGTGACATCAGAAATAAAATAATAATTGAAAAAAATTGTAGTCAAAACGTGTAACGTCACAATGTCTTGGCATCAGTCCTTTCAGTTTCAATCAGATTGTGAAATAAAGCGGATAAAGTGTGAAATTAAACACTTGGTTCAATCACCTAGTATCGTGAACCATTTAGAACAAACCTGAAGTTCCCACTGTGAGCTTGAAAGTGTTTTTCCAAGGCGTTCTGATATGTAACCGAACGATTGAAATGACGACTGTTATTTCCCATGAATGAATATCCAGTAATATTGCTCATAACCTCAGAAGAAATGTGAAAGAAATCCAAATTTCTAACACCATCTCACTTGTGTTGCCACGGTGACATCATTATCAAAAAAAAGGAAAGACATTTTTGGTCCATTCTCAGGTTGGATTCTTTTGATTTCCTCGTACAAACAGCCTGATAAATTAGTAAATAATAATCTTATATGAAATAAAATAGTTTTGTTCACTTTTCCATGCAGAAAAGCAAGAATTTTGAGGAAATATGACGAAAATATCACTTTTCTGGTTCCCCACATGGCCGCAATTTCGGATTTGCTCATTATTCTCTGCTCAGTTGATAATGCAAATAGGCATCAAAAGACCCCAGTATGATAAGCAAAGTCACGAAGTTTCAGCTCTCAGTTTTTCGTCTTTCCAGAGATCGAGTACTAAGTTTGGTAGGGGAAGGCATAATGCCCCCAGGCCCGTTTGACGTTTGTATAATCTTTTAACTTTCTAGGTAGAAAGTGCACTCCCTTGTATATTATATTTCAAATGTACTACCCGGAAGCATGAGTAAGTGCACCCGGAAGACTGAATATTAATCACCAAAAGTGCGGAATAATGAAATGTACGTCGAAAAAACGTTCGGTAGCATATAATTCAAGCACCAATGGATCTACCCTGCTATACAGTGGACGATCCGTCACATAGCCGAAGATTGAAGACAACCTGGCGTGCAATTATCTCGCGTGCATTTGACAAATGTTCGTTTGCACAATTGACTGCCTATTTTGTGAAGATTATACAGAAACATCCAGACATACAGCTCGTTCTAAGCCTCTATAGGTTCATAAGAATCTCTGTCACCAACTGGTAGCTCTATATCTACTACTTACTTAGACGGTTCGTCTGAATTGTCGGAAGATTGACCTCCGTCTGCTAGAATCGGCCATTTTACCCGGAAGATAAAGTTGCTCTACCCGCAAGCATGGCAAATTTCGTCAAAATCCCGGAAGTAGGGATAGTTGTTTCTCCTCCGTGACTATAGACAGTAAACTTATAGAGCACAATTTATTGGCGCTTCATGAAGTTTATTGTTGCGATGTTGTTAGACAGACTAAGGATTTCAAAGAATTGAAATTTTTTTTTTTTCTTTTTTTTTTTAATGATTGACATTGCTTTAGGGCCACCTCCCATACGGATTTTGCAGCCCATCAACAAAATGCTTTATTTATATCTCATTATACAGTCTTTTTTACAATTCATAATTTTATTAACATTATGCTTTAAAAATGGATTGACAGGACATTGGTGCTGCTAGCGCTGGCATAACCATGTGGCAATGGGGATATTGACAACTGAGTGTATCTAAATCTAGACTATATCAGGCCCTGCTTACACAAATTAAACTAAAATGCATCCAGGGAAAGTATGCTGCTGTGCTGTATGGAGAATTGAAAGCTTCGATTCAGGGAATTTTGGTCAAATAGACACTCATGTAGTGTAACACTGATACCTGGCATGCCTACATATTGTATGCCTGTATGTTGACCATTCAGCTACAAAATCTGAAGTGGGTGACTTATTGCACAATGCATTTACATAAGGGGACTGGTGGACTTCTTGTGTCAACAAAGTAAACACTTCACTCTCCAATACTTATGTAGTAATTTGATCCAGTTCATTGGTATGGCTATCCCAACTATATTTTGTTAGCCCCCAGTGGCTGTGAAGCCCTGAGCTTCCAGATGTCTGGAGATGCATTCTGGCCAATTTTCAATGAATAAAACCACAAATTATCACTCAGTTAATGCTCTCTTTTTACCTGCGGCACGCAGGTCTACGGGAGGCTCGCGTTGTTGTTGTTCTTCTTCTTCTTGTTCTTGTGACTTTTTGAAATGCGCATGCGCTAAGAGAGTGTGATCTCTGCCACACTTTTCTTTTCAACCTCCAATCTCACATGACAACACTGCATTCAAGCGCGTTTGAATTCATTTGCAAGTATATTCGGTGGAATGAATTATTGCTTCGTTGATTTCCGTTCAGACTTCAATTCTCTTACGTCAGTCGCTTTAAAGCTGTCGGTCATCACATCAGTCACTGTCTTCAGATATTACCATTTTCATTGAACAGTATGCAGATGTATACACAATTTAAGATCCTTGGATTTCTTATATACCAAAGAAGATGAGCCGCAACCTTGTCGGTGGTTCAGCTAATTTGCATACAGTCCCAGGCGACTGTCTTAGAAAGTAGAAAAACAAGTTCACTACTTCTAGTAATCATTTTATCTACCCAATCTAGATAAAACACAAATTGGCGAAGAAGCATAACAAGTAACGCATTATCATTATGATTAACATTGAATAATACTTGGTATCAAATTATAGATCATGCATCATAAAAACAAACGCAACAATTACGCTTCAGAAGTAAGCGGAACAACTCAGCAACTTTCACCGAATAAAGATGTTTAACTTTACCCCCAAGCAATTCGCATATATGGAAATATGTTTTGAAAGGAAGAATAACTTAACCCTCTGTGGGGATCGAAACAATGACCCTCCAATCCCTGGACTTGCACTTAATGGTAGCTATACCGATTCATTGATAATACTCAAAACTGACTTTATGCGCAAACGGTTTTATAATACATAAATGACTACATGTATGTACTATTTAATGAGTCCGACAACCCTATGCGCGAACAGTACATCATAGTTATATTGTGTACTTTCGGTTACAAGCATGAAATTTGGCACATAGCTATTTCGAATGATCCTCTTTCGGAACCAGTCCGTCTATCCTCATTCTCGTAAGCCAGGGCCTTGCTTCGCTGGTATTGATGTTCTCGTCCTCTTCCGCACTCATAATCCCTTTAGAATTGCATTAATCACTTCCGTAAAATCAATACTTATGTGTATCAGCACACAACGGGCAGAAACATGTTGCATTTGACATCATTCTCTCAAGTCAGAGCCCATTTCTGCTAGAACTTACTGGTTCTACACTTCACAATTTACGTTACTTTGTCAATCAGTTTTACGAATGAAATTACGTCATATATTAGCAGATACTGACCATAAAAGCGATCTATTTGACCTCGTTGTCAATGTCTTAGCTATACCGATTCATTGATAATACTCAAAACTGACTTTATGCGCAAACGGTTTTATAATACATAAATGACTATGTAGTACTTAATGAGTCCGACAACCCTATGCGCGAACAGTACATCATAGTTATATTGTGTACTTTCGGTTACAAGCATGAAATTTGGCACATAACTATTTCGAATGATCCTCTTTCGGA